>JAEAOA010002346.1:405000-600000 GCA_016746295.1 Potamilus streckersoni | reverse complement strand
TATTGTATTGTTTCACTGTACACAGTGCACACTTACATAAAAGAAAGAAGGTGATGATTTTTGTTTTCTACGGTGAGCTTTCCTCACTTATAATTGAGTAATCGCCGGATGTAAGCTATGAGGCGTGTTATTGTAACGGCACTGAACAAAAGTAACTACGGGTTTCACAGCCTCGGGTGCTATACTATAAATCACTCAGCGAATAATAATTGTTTTATGGCTACCAATGGCGATTGGGATGGACAGAATTACAAGTCAAAACGCTATCCGAGAGAGCCATTCAACTTTTTGTCATCGGTCAAAGCAGATGTGTTTTAAGGACTATCATTCAAGGATCAGACTTAGATTTATACAAAAGGATCGATTTGTACTTTTCTTGATATAGAAATAATAACTTTGATACCCGAGGATACTACTGTGCTTCATTCAGTACTACTTTACTATTTCTAAAAGAGATTTAGAAATTGAAGAGAAAGAAAGGCTGTCAAGATGCGTATCAAAGAACAAAACTAGAATGAAAATACCTCGACAGGAAAACAGAAGAAAAAAAACCAGTTGACCAAATGGACAACCCAAAGAGTCAGATACCTGTCAAATATGTCACTAACACTGAAGAGAAATTAGAAATGGATAGTCGCTTAACTGATACAACGTCGGGACTTGAAACATCAAACTCTCCATTGATTTCCATTATTCCTGACAGTACCTATTCGGCTGATTTTGAACAAGAGCTGTTTAGCTCAAATATTGATAACAATATAGAAGAGGAAATATTCAGGTATGAAGATATGATCTTGGATGGGAACGAGCATCTTGAAAGTGAATGTAATGCATTCGATTTTGGTTTGTTGGAGGCAAGGGATACTGGTACTAATTATGACGATGACGTCATAGCGTCTGATTTGTATGTTTCTTCAACATCAAGTTCTGAATCTGATAACGAATCTAACGATGTAGTTGATGACCATACGTTTGTGAAGAGAAGTATAAAAAGATTTGAAGATAAATCTGTACTTCCGGGGCGCTTTAAAAGACGCAAGAGATACAGGAGCAGTGATGACAGCGATGATTGCAGTTCTGACGAAAGCGAGAGTGAATCTGACGAGGTGGATACGTATTTAATTGAACAGTATAAAATTAATTCTAGTGATGGTGATTCAGAGAATTCTGATATCAATTCTTATGATAGGCATGACTTGGACAATTTCAGTACTGTAAGTAGTTTTTCACATTGTGATAATTATAAGAAAGAAACAGGTTCATCGGAAACTGGTGAAGATAAATCTGGGCTTCCAGGGCGCTTTAAAAGATGCAAGAGACACGAGGACAGTGATGACAGCGATGATTGCAGTTTTGACGAAATTGAGAGTGAATCTGACGAGGTGAATACGTGTTTAATTGAACAAAATGAAATTAATTCTAGTGACGAATATTCAGGGAATTATGGTAGTGATTCTTATGATAGAAATGCTTCGAGTAATTCTAGCACTGTAAGTAGTTTTTCACATCCTGATAATTATGAAAAAGAAACCCGTTCATCGGAAACTGGTGATAATCTGGGAGATAGCGATATGAAAAGATTTAGTGATGATTTGCCGAAACAGACCTTTGAAAAATCTAATGCAAATATCAGTTCTGGCAGAGATGTTTATGGACGGAACGAGCATGTATCTACCTACCATGCAGACCAACCTGACACCGATATTCTTGATATCATGGCGAATGAAGACGAAGATGATTTTACCGATTTTAGTGATTCGGATGATTCTGATGATGAGGACAGCTCCGAAAGCTCGAGCGATGAGGAAACAAAAACAGCATCCTCTCCTATTATACCGTTAATCCCACGGAGGTTGACAGTGCTTGTTCCACTTCGGGTGATCTTGTTGAAGTACAGAACGATACGTCATGCTAAAAGAGACTCTTTAAGCTGTTGCCCTCTGTCTTGTTGGACAGATTGGCCAATCCGCAAAATCATTAGTGCCTTTAATGGTTATAACTTGTGACGTTTGCTTACAATACAAACATTTATTTTTTCTGTGGTATCTCATTTTTTTAATAATACGGATATTTCACTCGCCTGTGATATCTCAAATATCTAATTTTGTAAAATATATGTTTCTTTACATATAATACTCATTTGTTTCAAACTATGTTGGGGAAAATGCAAAACTGATACCGGGGCATAATTCTTCCATATCACATTGAGGTTGGTAAACTTTTTTTCAGTCTCTTTCAAGTGTGTAAATAGAACTTTTTTTATGCTCATTAAACATAATTCTGGAAGGGAATACGTTTTTATAGTTTTTAATATACGGTATGTTGTACACACATGTAGATACAGATGGTGTGAATATCTTGGCGTTGTTTCTTCGTTTGTTAATACAGCAGATATAACTTTGTATCTGTTTATAAATGACGATGATTTGTTAGAGGCAGCTAATAGTGATTTGATGCAATTTTTAACGTAGCTTTAAAAACAATTTCAGTTATATAGCTACGATGTTTGCAGTGTGGCAGTTTTTAGTGATGTCCAGCACTGAGACATCATGCCGCAGACATGTAACATGATGTACCACCCAGTCACATTATACTGACACCAGACGGACCAGTCCTAACACTAACCTCTTAATGCTGAGAAAGCAGCAGAGAGGCTGAACCCTACAAGGTTTTAGAGACTTTACTTTTGATAACTAAAGATTCCTACGAAGGTTAAAAAACAAAGTTTCTGGCTTAACACTAAACATTTCTCTAATTGGACAGATTTTTTCGACCTTATCACGTGCTGGTCACTACAGGTATATCGTTCAGCCTCTCTGCTGCTATGAATTAAAGAGCCAGTAAAAATATAAATGAGTAATTCAGCTGGGTTGATTGTAGGGCAGCTCCAGTTTCATCAAACACTCCAATTGTTACAATCTGTTGAGATGAATGTCCCTTGCAAAGAAAATAAAAACAAGAGGCGGTGTGTGATTGACTCTAATGTACGTCACAGACATTGAATGAAGCACAAGAGTCGTTCAAATACAGCTTATGATTGCGCTCTCTCTCTCTCTCTCTCTCTCTCTCTCTCTCTCTCTCTCTCTCTCTCTCTCTCTCTCTCTCTCTCTCTCTCTCTCTCTCTCTCTCTCTCTCTCTCTCTCTCTCTCTCTCTCTCTCTCTCTCTCTCTCTCTCTCTCTCTCTCTCTCTCTCTCTCTCTCTCTCATACAATAACAAGAGAGAACCCCCGCAAATCTCTTAAATAACTGTGATGTAAAAATCTTACAATATTTCTTCAAGCGGATACAGTATTTAATGGGAATGTGTACCTAATTCGAGACGGACAGAAGAGAAGCAAGTCGTTTGACACTTTGGATGAACTCAAGATTTGAGAAAAAACACGAAAAATTGTAGGACACCAAATCCATGAGCTGAGATCACTTTGAGTAATTGAGTAGATTGCATAAATTATCTCATCTCTTAAAAACTTAAAACTGATGAATTGATTCCAATCAGCTTATGGGTGCAATTATTCTCTCTCTCTCTCTCTCTCTCTCTCTCTCTCTCTCTCTCTCTCTCTCTCTCTCTCTCTCTCTCTCTCTCTCTCTCTCTTTCTCTCTCTCTCTCTCTCTCTCTCTCTCTCTCTCTCTCTCTCTCTCTCTCTCTCTCTCTCTCTCTCTCTCTCTCTCTCTCTCTCAAATGCTAATTGATTAAAACAATATTCTTCCCTTTTTTGTCTGTCTGTCTATCTTTCTGTCGGATATACAATACCAAGAGAGAATTTACACTTTCAATATAAATGAAACTGTGATACGTAATCTTTAAAGTCTATTCGAATGCAGTAATAAATGTAATCGTGTACCTAATTCGAGACGAAGAGAAAAGAGACGATTCATTTAAGACCGTAGATGAATTCAAAATGTAAGAAAAAAGAAACATGAAAAATTTTACGATATTAATTTAATGAGCTGTGAGCGAGGAAAGGTAATGAATACATTGTCTAACTAGTCGAGACTGCCAATAATCTCTCAGGAAATGATAATGCAGTAATTGTCAAGTAGGTCAGGGACTTTCAGTTTCACTCCATTATTGTTATTTAGCCAATTTGAATAGAGCCATAGCAAAAAATGCAATCGAAGATAGCAAGTTCTAGCATTACATGCAACTTAGGAAGTTAGAGATGCATATTTCTGTACAGCGACAAAAAAGTCCATGTCCGATAATAATATGAAACCCAAAACATAAGGAAATTAAAACTCTTATCTGAAAAATAGCTAATTTCATTATGCTATAGTTTAGTTCATTATTAATTTGCAGTTATTGACACATCATCAGGCGAATAACAATTATTTTTTGTATTGAAAGTCAGGGCAGTCTAAGCAGAGAACTCAAGCAGACACTCAAATATGTATTCAAATCACACGCTACACGATCTCAACGACGAAAAGATGAAAATGAACATAGGAGTAATCGTTTTCATCAGCATTTTGATGATTTTGGGACTTTTGGGCAATAGCAACACCATTTTCATATACCTAAAGAAATATAAACCTTCAACTTACAGGACTTTTATTTTGTGCTTAGCAATCGTTGACCTGACAACGTGTTGTCTGTCTATGCCAGTCTGCTTGATTATTCTAAGATTTCCTCTAATATTTCCATACAATGAAGTATGTAAGGGGTTTTATTTTTTTACCTATTCTATGTGCATTGGATCAACTCTTATTCTGGTCACCATAGCAGCGGACAGATATCGGAAAATATGCGTCCCCCATGGTGCTCAACTCTCAGTGCGCATGGCCAAATACATTTTTATTCTGGACCTGTTTTTAGCTTTGTTGTTCTCCTGGCCGTGTATTGTACTCATTGGAAACAAGAATTATGAAACCCCAATGCACAACATGAGTGGAACTGGCTGTTACTACAGCGACGAGTTCTGGAATACAAATTATCCAGCAAAATATAACTATTTTCTCTTATTTATCAGTTTTGTGACATTTGTGATTATGTTGGTAATCTATGGCCTCATCGGAAAGAGGATTATGCATATAAACAAAAAGGGCAAGCCAAAGACACAAATACAGCTATCTGAGCAGAAAGATACAAGAAATTTGGATAACATTGAGAATTCTTCTACGACCGGATCCCAAAAAGCCATAGTTGCAAGACATCACATACCCGAAAAAAACGATGTAAGCAGATGTTTTTCATTGCAAGATGATGTGACTGATATCAAACAATCTCAGTCTCAACAAGACCAAACAAGCATTCCACAAACAAAGGATGATAGTAAAAAATGGTCGAAATTGAAAAGGCGTCGCTCAAATACTATCATTAAGATTCTGTTGATCATGACGGTTGTTTCTTTCGTCAGTTTTCTTCCAAATTTGATTCTTACTATCATAGCACTTGAACACGAGGACTTTTTACCAAGCCTCTCTTTCACAGAAATGTCTGTTTACCAGATCTTTTCGTGGAGTTTCTATATAAACAACGTCGCCTTTCCCATTATCTATGGATTCTGCGATGCAAAATTCATAGAAGAAATTCGTAAGTTTTATAGCGTATGCGTTCCTTGTTTCAAGAGACGTTAATGGTCTGGAAACATTTTGTATTCTACAAATCATGGCCACTTGTGAAATGATATCGTTTATGCTGTTAAGTTTGTATTCCCAGTATTTATGATGCATTGCAATGTACAGTGTGCAACGTATATACACGATGAAAGTGAGGCTGGTAGTATTTGGAAAACCCTTTGTCGCTTTCATATTGGAGGATAACCTATGTATGTGTCGGAAGAGTCTTTGAATAATTCTGTGATATTTTCTGGTTAAAGCCTGCTATTTCATTATAAAATTGAATAGACATTATAATACATAAATTGGAAAATGAGTGGTTTTCTGAAGGTAAAAATGCTCTTATTTATTGTCTTCCACATAAAAGTTTTCGCTTGATTACACACCTGCATACAAATCATGATTCGTCGTATTTTTTTAGTGTTTTCGTACAAGTGAAATGTGTGTCCATAACTTTAACGCTTAGAATGAAGACCTGCGCATCTCTCTAAGAAAAAGGACCACACTTGTTGCAAAATGAAATGTGATAAAACACCTAATTAAATTTCGCTTCAAATTGTCAAATGCGCAGCGGAGTAATTGACGACGATACGAACATAAAAATTTACAATTAAAAACTAAAAGATAAAATATAAAATTAAATTCTTATCATGGAAAAAAAGGGCGTTTAAATATTGAGTAAAGGTAACCGAACATGTTACGACGATATATAATATACGTTCAGATATAATAGAAGACATTTTTTTTTTAATTTAGTGATGGTAAGATACTTAAGGTCAAACAGGACCAGGATTGCAGTTCTAGATATGTGGTTTATTCATTGAGCTATGTGAATTCTGAAGTCTGTTAAATTAGTCTGACAAAAGGCGAATACAGAAATAAACCTGGCAGTACACAGACAACAAGCAAAACATGAAGATATCAGATTAATAGTTTAAAAAAAAACAAAATGAAGATGTCATTTTAATAAAGTTAAGCAACAAAACCAGAACTGTTCAAACAAAAACTTATTCCCTTATAAAACCATATTAACTGAAAATGAATAATAAACAGTAGCAAATGGACTTTAATTTTGCGCAGTCTGCAACCAGACGTTAATAGTTTTAAGTAATTATTTAAAATTCATGAAAATTAAAACGAGTTTAAAACAATGGAACTATGTAGGTCGACTGTCCCATGAAGCATTTGTAAATATAATCTTGCTGAGAGAGGTTTATGTCTGGAACTTGAAAGTGTTGACATAAATGTACATAAAACACAATGTTTACATAAATGTACATAAAACACATGGTTGTCATAAATATACATAAAACATTTTGTTGGGGTGTAATTTTGTGATTTCCTTTATCCATTATATCAATGCATCATTGGATTTCATGAATAAACACAGTGAATTTATAAAAATTAGTTTTGTTTTAATTTTATGGATTGCTTTATAGATTTATCAACATATTATTCCACTTATATCACACTAAGGTACTGTGTTTATGTTGAACTGATTTATAAAAAGAGTTTAATTAAAAATCAAAGAGACTATTTTGTGACTACTCTTGGTATTCATTTGCTTATTTTACTTTCTTAATCTATTACAGCAGTCAACAGTGCATGCTTCGTATATATGTCTATAAAATTTGTTTCTATATGGATAAAGGGCTCCGGGCGGCCAAGTGGTCAAACTTTATTAATCACTGTCATCTCCCCTCAATCCACTTGAGTTCGAGTCTCGGACTCGGTTGATATAGGTATGAGAAAGTTTGCCAGTAGCTTCCTGTCGGTCGGTGGCTCTTGCCTGTAATTTCCTCGGTTCTTCCTTCGCCAAATATACTGGCAACCATATATAGCCTATCAGGTGCTGAAAAAAAGATGTTAAACCTAAAACAACAACAATAACATTCTATATGGATATAAAGAAGTTGTTTATATAGCACCCTATCAACAGTGATGTAATTTACATAGCAATAATATCAACTTGTTTGGTTACAAAAACTATTTTGAAAGTATTGCGTATATGCGTGAAGAGCACCATCATGATGTGAACGAGCTAGAAGGAATAAAGTACAAGCGACGGATATATTGCTAGTTCTTCTCTCTCTCTCTCTCTCTCTCTCTCTCTCTCTCTCTCTCTCTCTCTCTCTCTCTCTCTCTCTCTCTCTCTCACACACACACACACACACACACACACACACGCGCGCTCACACACACACGCACACGCAAGCGCACGCACACGTGTAGTAGTCTAAGTTTTTTCTCTGCGTTTGTGTGTGTTGTTTCTGTCTTTTTCTTTTAATGAAAGCTGCTGACGAATTTGATTGGCTCAAAAACCGTTTTGCAATATATCACCTGGAATATAAAAGAACGATTGACACACTAGAGGTACATTTCATTCCTAATTAATATTACTCAACACGATTGCAAGACAATAGGGTTTTCTGACGCAGATAGCACGCTATGTTCGGCTAAAGTTGACCCTACGTCATTTTGTTCATTGACCCGATGTTGAGCGAGTCAACGTTGGTCCACGAGTGTGCTTTTTTGGAACATGGTCGACCCCACGTCAGTTTTAAGATGATCCATGAAGCCAACGTTGGGCCAATGATGTGTATTGTTGGACCATTATCTACCCAACGTCAATTTTGCGATGATCCATGAAGCAACATGTTAGCTCAACTGCAAGTGTACATGAGTGCATTGTGCAAATGTTATTTTAGTCGCATCGGACTTTTTGGGGAGACGAGAAGGCGAGTGGTTTAAAGCGCACACCGTTAGAAATCACTGTCATCTCACCTCTGTCTGCGTGGGCTCGAGTTTCGGGCTTGGTCAGTGGTTACGTGAGAAAGCTTCTAGTAGCTTCTCGTAGGTCAGTGGTTCTTTCCCGGATATTCCCGGGTTCTTCTATCTTATGCTGAAAATGGCGTCAATCTCTACAACAACAACAATAACAACAACTTTCGCTGGATACGATGATGGTATCCATTGGGCCAACGCTGGCCGAATGGACAATCAATGAGCAAAGTGATTTTTCGCTGTCATGCGTGCTGTCAATTGAAATTTTGCAAAAATCTATTTTTGAAATGCTCTAAAGAGATTTTATTCGATTTAATCTTCAAAAGAAATAATAATTAAATTGAAAGAGATAATAATTTTAGATCGAACTATAAAACTAATACATAAAGATCAAACATAACCGTCCCGACAATGTCTTGCTTGAATAAAATCGCAACGTCTTTTATACACAAACGTTTTTGTAATTTCCGTACCTGATATGATTCTCAGATAATTCCAAGTGTACAATTC
This sequence comes from Potamilus streckersoni, assembly GCA_016746295.1. Lineage (NCBI taxonomy): Eukaryota > Metazoa > Mollusca > Bivalvia > Unionida > Unionidae > Potamilus > Potamilus streckersoni. Next base: position 591,150 of record JAEAOA010002346.1, on the reverse strand, counting down.
CCAAATTCATAAGAAAAAATCTACTTCCTTGATGCAATATGAAAAATATTCCGATAATTGCGGATTAAATTCCTTTAATACCAAAAAGACGATCACATAATAAACCGTTGAAACCATAACTCTGCATCATGTATAAAGTATATGAATCTAGTTTCAAGGGGCGTCACGTGATTTATTTTATAGGTAGAAAATATCGTACTTGCAAAGATTTGGTCGAACAATAGTCCAATATATAAATCTTGATATTCGCATTACAATAACCTAACAATATTTGCACAACTAGATTTATCAGAATTACAAACGCTGAACAACGTAGGACCAGCTGGTTCTTTTCCAACTTCGGCTATTCAAGAATGGTCTTACTTTGGTTGACCATTATATAACCAAAGCAGACCATGCGATTATCTACCAAAGTTAGCCTAATATAGGTGTGCTATCTTGAGAAGAATATAAAATCCAAGTTTATTGTTCTTGAAAATTTCTAAAGAAACATTATATCATTTCGTGTTGAATACGGTTCAAAACTCGGAAAAATTGTATATATATCTCTAGTTTGTGATAATTTAATCGTATCGAAATCATCCGGACATGACTAACATTTCCATCCAATGCGTAAATTATCGAATCAAAGCACTCAATCAGGAACATTTTTTTTTCATTTTTTTAATTCGTTTTGCTCGTTGTTTTTACCTTTTGATTTGCTAGCTTAAGAAAGTACATCTTTGATCGCATACCCACAAATTCTGCTATTGGAATAAAGTTTTATTTCATCCTTAAACTTTCCGATTACTTTCTTATTGATGTTGCATTGAAATCAGATTTTGTTCGGATAACCCGATAAACCGAATAACTCTTTGTTATTGTATATTTCTTAGTAGATATCTTCGCATTCAATTTCATACGTCAGGGAAACAGTATCCGTAAACAACAACTTACTATTAGGTCATTTCACCTTAACAAAATTGTAATGAAAATCATACCACTTTGACAATCTAAAACAGTAACACTAAAATATATCGGCTTATTCAAATTCAGATGTTTTTTGGTCCTGAATCGCTACCAGGTTTTCGTTAAAATTTTTTAGACTAACAAAATCAGCTGCAGCAACAAGCATATTTCGGCGATTTTTATAGCGTTTACAATTTGAATGTTTACTCGTTTTCTGATACTTTCCATAGTCTTTCAGAATATGCTATTTATAGTTCATCAGCTTGAAGATCTTTTCGAAATCAGTTGATGCAACTGTTCGTCTGTTGGTATTAAAAACAATATAATCTTTCATCCACTTACGCTGATTAAACTTTTCTTAGAACAAGTCCGTGATCAATAGCATATTTCGGTTTTGCATTACACTGATATTGTGGTTAAAATAATTGAAGAATCGAACATCTAATGGACATAGCATGGGCGGACATGTTTGGTTCAGTAATAAAACCATAAAAACCGGAGAATCTTTCGGAGTTAAGACACCGGCAGATTATAGACTAAAAGTAAAATCGAATGATAATGATGATGGATATGTAGAAAGTCTTTGAAAGGATTTAATTTACTCGCTATTCTGCGACAACATACCAGAAGGATAACGTGTGTTTCATGGCAACAGCGAAGATACTGGTCAAACTGCAAATTTATCTTTGTTGGATGAATTTCAACGACATCCGATCTAGGACTTATAGGAATCAAATTATCAAGGTTTGATCAGACATTAAAACGATAAAGATTCTTGGCAATATCAACAAAGATGAATATTTAACAATAAGAGTTGGTGGGTAAAAAACTGATCGTATTAGCAATAGCGCACATCGTTTCGTTTACGAAGTTTTTCATGTCCAGAGTCTAAATGGTCTTATAATGGACCATCTAAACAACATAAAGCGGATAAGAGAAACCAGAATTTAGATTTAGTAACAAAAAAAAATGCTAAAGGAGGCAAAGGATCTAATCTTCGGAAACCTGTTAATGCTGTTACATCAATCAATATTGAAACTACCGAAAAAATATCTTTAAAATCTATTTATGCAGCATCCATATATTTTTATATCGTTCCCCGGCCAATTGAAAGAGTTGCTGATAGTTAGCGAAGATCAGCATTTTCTAAGCGATCCTATGCATGAATAATCTTTCGATATGATAATTAACCATTTAATATTCGTCCTAGTTCTTGTCCTGTGATAAAACTACAACACCAATTCACGATAGCCCCTCTGTCATACACAATATAAGATACAAGTTTATCTTTCAAATCTTTTTTCGGTTTTGGTAAGAAGCACTTTGTCATTTCCGCCTATCACAATCATCAAATTAACTGCAACTTATTCACCAGCTGTTGTATCAAAGGCTCACCGAACTGCTTCTTATTGTTTATCTCAATCAGGGATCGTTGCTCGCTCATGAGATCGAATCGTGTTTATGTTTTATTTTAGATAAAATGTTATTTGTACAGGTCATTGATGAAAAGAATGTCTAATATTTATCATGATTTCGATATACAAATTCATTATATGTTGATTAAACAAACGACCGCGATCGCATAACGATTGTTGAAACAATGATATTGGAAATTATTTACTTTTATCTTTATCGCAAAAAAACACACAAAAAACAAAAAAAAACAACCCTGGAACGAGTTCGATTGTGAAGCGATTGGTGATAGTGAAGTTGTTGAGGAACAATCCGAAACTGTATTATCAAATTAAAAAAAATACGGAAGGTCAACATGTGGTAGACAAAATGTTAAGCATCACCTAGCAAAAAAAAAATTGGATTTTTAGTTGCCGAATACCAAATGTTTTGGCAAATGATCCGATCTTTCATAAACGTCAAGTTACCAAGTTACAAAAAATATAAAGTTTAGTTTTATATTTCTTAAAATCTTAAATATAATGAATCAAACATCAGACTTAAAATAACATCTGCTCTTGTTTAAACAGATAAATGCAAATCTGTTGCGACAGAATGCGAGCAAATTTACGATGTGCTTGCTCATCGTGATCTTAAATCGAGTTAATATTTTTCGTTGGTATCTAGCTACTAAAACTGTTGCTATAACTGCGCCATTTCACTAAACTTCGCTTACCAGATGTTTTTATCACTCGCTCTATAACGAATAGATCTTGATCAGTCTTTTGTAGTTCCTGTTCGTAAAAGCTACCAATTACATCTCGCCGGGAGTATTGTGTGGGGGCAGATCTTTTAGTCTATAAGTAACTGGTATTGTTAAAACTCGATCAACAACGAAGACATCTTCCGACCAAGTTCTTGGTAAAAGCATTTTCATACGTTTTCTTTGCCTAAAAGAAATTCAAACTCGATCTCCAACTTTAAATTTGTTTCTGCGGAACATATTTTCTTTTGCTAACAACAAATTTTCAACTGCATCGTTCGGTGACATTTTGACAGATGAAGCATATAGCGCTGTATTTTTTTTTTATTTTTTTTTTTGTTGCATACCTACACAATCCTTGGCAAGTCATTAACGTATCGATTTGTTTTTGTTTTGTTGTAAGGTCTTTAAAGATCTTTTGGCTAAAAGTTCTGTTATATCATTCAAATATATTGCTTTTACCTTCGTTTCCTGTAACGTATTTTCTGGTAAGTTTTTGTTCTAGAAACTATTCAAACTTCTTGTTATAAAAAAAACCAACAAACAGCTGTGATCAATCCAAATTTTATTTGGTTTTCTTTCATTTTGTTATTATTATATTTTTTAGCGCATCAATCATAGAAGTTCCACTTCTATCTGTAATAGGTATACTAAACGCATACTCATTAAAAACATCAATCACGTTAAATAAATATCGCTTGTTATCTTTGAAATGTTCTATGTTTGACACATATGCTAGATTTTTCACCCACATATCACGAATGTTTCAACCACGAAAGGTTGTAGCATTGTAGTTATTTATTGCACCTGATATTGTACCTGACGCTGCCAATTTTAATGTTCCGAGGAGATGCAATACTTTCGGTATTATTGTTTTTGCTAGTGTTGCAAGTCCAGGACCAAGAAATCCACCATGACGTGCCATTACTGCAATTTGAGCTACTGACATATTAAGGATAAACGATTTACCAGTGCTCAGGTTTTTAATTTGTCGTTGTGTTAGTAAATGTTTTGTTGGTGTCATGCCTTTGGTTCATGTAAAAACGATTTTGAGAGATACTGCTTGTTCTTTAGCAACCAAGTGTATATTTTCTTGCGTAACGTATTTCATTCTTATATTGTTTGCTTGATAAATCTATTTTGTTAAAGTTGTTTGTTTGATTTGTTTGTTTTATACTTGCATAGTCATCCGGCCTTTGGTTGCGTTGGTCGTCAAAAACTTGTCTGACACAACAAGTGCATACGCGTAATGATTTACTAGAGGTGCTACACTAAGCGTCCAGGTTGCTTCGATGTCGGTGGTTGATCCATAGGCTCATTCGGAATGTTAAGATACGTGAAAGTGTAAGATCGGGTAGTGTGTTAAAAATTCTTAGATTGAGATTTGAGATTAGCTATCACCATCTTGATACCTTTGCATGGCCTCCATCAAGTACATGTACGGCCGTGCTACATTGTTGTCAACTCCGTTATAAAATTACATTCGACTGATCGTTCAGGATACTGTTTTGAGTTTATTCGGACCAAGATTAGCCTGTAATCAGGACTATCAAATACGTAATTATTTTGTATTTGAGATCCACTTTGATCTTATCGTTGAAACACAACAAACATACGCACATGACTTCGGCAACTGATCGCAGGGCCCAGTTGTAATTAGCCAAGTATGATCTGATGAGACAGAAACTACTGTTTGATAAATTTTGTTTTGCATTGTTCGAGTTCTATTAATTTAATGATGGACTGAATAATTCTCGGCATCCATAGCGTGAGTTGAGAAATAACAAAGTGAAAGTCTGGAAGACCAACTATTTATTAAGCAATCGTTCTTGTCGACTCGGTCAAGAATAAAAGTATGTTTGATACCAAAACGACTTAGTTGTGGTCGCGCAAAATCGAAATATTGTGGAAAGTGGTAACATCATTGTAATCTGTTCGGATCTGTTGCTAAAACTTTTTCGTTTTGCATATTCTTCGTTGTATGCTCCGGCTTATACAAGAGGAACAAGAGATTGAGCATCAGCAGCTGGTGAAATAAAGTTAAGCAATCAAACCACACTGCATTTTCCAACCAGTCCTATCACACACAGCATACTACACCATGTCGACATGTCATCTAGCTTATAACCTAGGTGGTAGAATAACATGGATGTGGTACTGTGACTGTGCAGCGATATATTTACTTTTCTTTATCAGTACCATTAAGAGTGTCAATTCTCTAATGCATGTAAATACTGCCTTTGCATTCTAATTTTATACTTTGATAGTAACTATGCAAAACTGTATACAATTTTTGAATAATTCTGATTTATTCTCCACTGCCCATAATATACAACTGAGAAACAAACTGTTTTATAGCCATAAGCAAACTCTGGTATCTGAAGATGCTATAATAACATTTCTTTTTTTATAAAGACACTACATCAAAATACTGAAATTTACATATAAATATGCCTATTTATTAAATTTCACAGGCTGGTATGTTTTCTTAGCCAACAAAGATGAACATTACTCAAATTACACATGGCATATATTCATTACATGCAGATCTCTTTTGATGAAACTCAGCCAAAGATTCCATCTTTCCAAAGTTACTTTTACAGCTGAAATATTCAGCAGAAGTTGAGAATTTTGCATCCTGAGTTGAATCTCCGATCTACAGCCAACAACAACATAATGCAGGCCATTAGCAGAAGCTGATGGCTGCAATAAAATGCTGTAGTGTTCTTCTGCCATCTTTACCTTTTCCTCAAAATGTACAACAGTATTTGGGCTGGTGAGAGGATGAAAATGCTCATTCATGCAATGTGATGCTGATTATTAACCTTCATACTGATATAACTAATAAATTTAGATTGCATACAGCCAGCATCAAGATAACATTCCTAGAAACTTGCCAGATGTAGAACAAACAGGCATTACAATATATCAACAACACTTAGGAGAAAAAAGACACATTTATCATATGACTCAAAAGAAATCTGATGCTTTGGGTCTCTTGGATTTGGGAATCTGAAGTAAATCATCTGTCAATGATGGGGTTGCCTCCCCTTTTCTTTCACTTCCTGGTGTCCTTATTGATGGTGTTTTTACACTTGATTTTGGAGTGTAACTAGGTGTGAGCACTGATGGGGTTTTATCACCTGGAATCCGACCAGGGAAGGGGCTATAACTAGCTCTAAGAGCCTTGTCTGTTTGAGTTCGAATTCCTAGCCGTGAAGAATTCACAAGTTTCTGTGCTGCAGGTGACATAGAACTAATCCTTTCTGTTGTGCTTATTCCAAATTTTGGTGATGGACTGTAAGAGAAAAAAAATTATTATTATCCGAAAGAGACTAAAATGCTTAAGAATGTACAAGAAAGAAGTGATTGATTTGCTGTGCAATTTATTCCTAAACAAAAGTGTAAAACAATATGTGTGAATTTAGACAATACAAGTACACCTGTCAATATCAGCAATATATCTACACAAAGTGATTTCTATGTAGGCAATGAATTCAATGAATTTTGCTATTACAAACTTTTCCAATGATGGAATCCGATGGAATTTTATATGACATATTTACTGGGATAAGTACAAATTATAATGAAAATCTAAGGCTGCTTAAAGGAAAACCTGATTACTATATGCATGTACTACAATCAGGAATCTTAATTTGTTAGACTTTTCATGCATACTGCTAAGGTTTGATGGATATTCATTCAATGAACGGGAGATATGGCAATTTAACTAACAACGAAATATGATCTCTACTGAACAAGCCAAATTACTTTTCATAAACAGGCAGACATGCATGCCTGAGGGTTTCATGTCAGTAGAGGAACTGTGCCAAATATGCATATTCATCAATGAGAGTAACAAAACAATTTGCATTCTGGGGCCCCCGAGTGGCAGAGTGGTCTAAAGCTCTCTCTGTTACGGATCACTGCCATCTCACCTCCATCTACGTTGGTTAGAGTCTAAGATTCAGCGAATGTGGATATGTGAGAAAGTTGGCAGTAGCTTCTTGTGGGTCGGTGGTTCTTTCTGTGGATTTTCCGGTTTCTTCCTCCACCATTATACTGGCCGCCATGTATAGACTATCATATGCTGCAAAATGGCGTTAAGCCCCAAAACAACAACAACAACTTGTATTCTATTTTGCAACATTGTTTAAAAATTATTTTAAAAATCAGTTTAGAATTAAGAGATACCACCTCTTAATTCTGCCACCAAGTCATTTGTAATGATGCTATTTATTTTCAGGAGTGCTCCAAAAGCAGTGAGATTATGCATTACACAAATTACACTAGTGATTAATCTAAAAAAAAGAACATTGCACATGGCAAATACACAAATTAGAGAAGGAAACAAGAGAGGTAGGTGCACTGTTTAAAGTGGATCTGATAAGTTTGAAATTAAAAAAGTTTATACATTTATTGTAAACAACATATTTGACCTTTTTCCGTCATTTCAAACAGTTTATTTATATTTGGAACAAAGTAATCCAGAAAAAATATCACATAAGGATGATCGATGATCTACCATATCCGACATACCATGGTATTTTGTTGACTAAATATGCATGACTGAAGACACTGCCAATAAACATCAAATTAATTTCCATGTTAAAGTGGCCATGTTTCTCAGTTCAAGGGAGAGACTGCATGACTCATAATGTGACAAATTGTCAATATTATCTAGTTTTAAAAGTACCCAATAATGTTTAAAACCCATATCAAGATTCAGTATTATTCAGTTAATTTGGCATATATGACTTTTTGTATGTAATGATGACCTTGGGACTATAACACCTCTTTTCATTTCTGTATCACTTATGTTCTTGTTTAACAAAGTCTTGTGTGTCAAAATCTTGTGTGTCAAAATCTTGCAAGAATCATCCACTATGGGACAATTAATGTCTCTCTTAATCGCAAATTTTTGTACTGTGACAAGACAGCCACACATACCAAAGGAAAGAAAAAACTGATTGTCTTTATATTAAGTATATATTTGTACAATAAATATTCATTTTAAAAACTGTCCTGTACATTCAGTACACTTGTGTTTTAGGTGTTAATTATATCTCACAATGTCTTCCAAGTTGGAGCATAACATTTAACAACTGAAATTCTATCCCAGTCCACTGCTAGGAAAAGGTACCATTTATGTTACAAGAAGCCATTTGACTTGAAGCAACATATTTAGCAGCCCTAATTGTATCATAACAATTTACAGATGAATTTCGTGATGCTTAATAACTGAATTAAATTTATTAGTGAAATGAATAATGTGGAAGAATTGTTATTATTCTATGACCAATCTCCCTGTCTCTGCAGTAGATAAATCATATGTCATTTTCATATCTCTAAATAGTCGCATGTATTTTGCTTTTGTTTTACTCAACAGTTAAATTATTTTTCTCTTGCGTTTTCATTAGGGTATTAGTGTTTATTTTGTTGTTAGAAACATAATCAAGGCTGAAATTGTCAAGCAGGGCAACAATTTCAGGGTGAGGGGCAAAAACTAAACATATTGCAAGAATATTTCCTTTCTGTCCTTTATATTGTTTAGTCATTAGTTTAAATCCTGTTTTTTCCTGCCTCAGTCAGTTCTCTTGACATATCTCTTTGCAAATCTTAATTCCCATTGCCTTGGCATGAATTCTCCATAACAGACTTTTTTATCTCTGACTTCTCTACATATACTTCTCTAAGCAAGGAATCTTTTTGGTTACAAATAACACTATATATTGTAAACAAATTTTGGTTCTTAAAATTCATTATCAGTACCATCTTAAAGGCAGACCCAAGTCACCTGTATTAAATACTATTAAATTATTCAGTATGTTGAGTTATGCAATGTCTGAAAGTTTTAACTCTATGTAATTAATGCTTAAAAAATATAATTCCCTAAGCCATGTACATTTTTGGCAGTTTACTCGATTCCATGTGATGTCAATGGAGGAACCCAACATTGACAATCACCATTAAAAACTAGATGAATCTTCATGACCATGAAATACCAGTGATTCCATACTCATATTTTCATAATACCAGACCTGCCAACTCTTACAATTTTGCTCTAATTCTTAAGAAAATTACCCTTAAACTACAGACTGTAGTTTAAATCCTGTTTTTTTCCTGCCTCAGTCAGTTCTCTTGACATATCTCTTTGCAAATCTTAATTCCCATTGCCTTGGCATGAATTCTCCATTACAGACTTTTTTATCTCTTGACTTCTCTACATATAAGCAAAAACCACTGAAAATTGATCATTGCCTATAATCCAGATAATTGATTCACCCATAGTTGATATGGATCCAGGTTTCGTATTAGAATTAGTAAATTAGTCTGGGAACCAGACTAACTTTTCTGCAGCACCCCAGATGCTTTAAACTGCACCTATTTGTTTATGCAATGCATCTGCATGATCAAATTGTTGATTATAGATTTTTTTTAAAATGGCGCCCAGAAAGCGATGCATGTTTAAGATGAAATGGAAAATAAGCTTCCAAAAAAGTGTTAATAAACAAAACAGAAGAATAAAAATGTGTATTTAGATTCTTGTGAATAAAAGCTGGAAAAGACACAATTGCATTTATTTATTTGATGTTGCCGCAGCAATAACAAACGGGTATTTGTTTGGTCCTTCAAGGGAGCCTTTAGTGGGACCTTTAATAACACATGCACCTTCATGAAAGCAAGCTGTGACCTTTGATAAAAAAAAGTCAGCAACAAACTAAGATAAAAGCATTGCTTCAGTTTTCATAATGATTAGAACATATTTATTTTGCCGAAAAACTTCTCTCTTTGCAAAAAAATATGCATAAAGAGGAACCTGTGTGGGTGATTTTCTGTTTCCCAAATCAAAAATTTGCATACAAATATGCATAATTAAGCGTTTCTGAGATCTCTGTACATGCCTGATTTTAGTGATTTTTATAATCCTATTATAATAGGTCGAGTTAATTCATTACTAATCCAGTTAGGAAAATTATATGAAATAACATACTTGTAGGTGAAGGCTGTTCCTTGTTTAAAATTCAAGACAGAAAGTGAGTGAATTTATTTAAAAAATGTAGAAAAATGATGAAAATATATAACTTATTTGGTTAAATTATGCATAAAATAGTTTCAGTGGTTCAAAGGATGTATTTCAGACAAGGTTGCAAATCAATTAATTCCATTTTGCCATGTTTACCTTAGGGCTGCGGCGGTGCGGCTTTGATATACATTTCACTATCTACACATAATATATAACTAGGCTAAAATTTAATTAAAGTATCTTCCGAGATTATAAGCTATACTTTGAACAAGGATAAAAGTCACACAATTACATCTTCCCATACCCTAACCTTGACCTTTAAGCAGGTGGATTGGCATAGATATGTATCACAGTCACTGCTCATGATAGATACTTGGAAATCCCTCCAACCATTTCAAAGTTATGGGTCATTATGCAAAGAAACAATTCCTATCCTAATCTTGTTTCAATGCCTTTAAAAATGGAAATATGAAACAGTAAAGTAAAAAATTCACCTTACCTAGCAAGCCTAGATGCTATCTTTAGTGCCTTTTCCTTTTTATCTCTGTGAGCCTTGCTCGCCTTCTCTGCCAGCTCCAGCGCAATTTTGTCTCTTTGAGGTACATCTGGAATCTGAAGTGATATGAATTATGTCAGTACTTGTACAAATGGAAGGAAAAACTGATGAGAAATACTGGATTTTCTTACACGCACCACTCTTATCACATGTTCTGCAATATTCAAGATATGTGATACAAATCTTCTCACTGATTTGCTCTCTTAATTTCAAAGCAAAACTGACTTCAAGCTTTCAATTAGCTGCCCTCACCCACCCACCCCTAAGTGTTTGGCCAAATTAAAAGGAAAACAAACTCATGCAACTGAAAAACCAGCATTACCATCCTTCAAACTTAAAAAAAATTTATTATGCTCACTGTAATGTAGTTTTTTAAATTTTACAAAGAAGCTGCCCAAACAGAAGGCATCTTTATGTTACAAGAGACCCTCATCTTACCTAGCTCTCCTTTTATTTGGCTAATTAAGATGCACATAAAAAAGGTATGATAAATCTTCAACACCAAACTAAACCTAAGATGTATGGACATAATTTTACACAGATGTGAATGTGATCACCAAAGCAAGATTCTGCCCTGGCTGTCTTTTGAAAAAAAGGTATCCACCACATGTACAAGTCTTGTAGTAATTTCCAAATCCCTCAGATAACCAGTCATCATACCTGTTTGATATCATGCTATACCCAGCCATCTACCAGAGGACCTGACCATACTGTGTCCAATTACAGGTAAGGACCATTAACTTGAAGACACTATGTTGTATTCTACAACTAAGCCTGCAAAGTTTACATATATAAAGTTTACATATATAAATTGTTTAGTATGTGGTTGTATTTAACACAAGAAACACCCATTCCAATAAAATGTGTAAAGGGGCATGTGGTTGTACTTGACACAAGAAACACCCATTCCAATAAAATGTGTAAAAGGGCATGTGGTTGTACTTGACACAAGAAATACCCATTCCAATGATTTATCTCCACATCTTTGCATAAGAGAATTATTTATTAAGATTTCTTGTGAATTATTTTCTTAAAGTATGTATTTATGATTTTCAAAATTAAAATTGCACATACCTGCCATAACATGGTGTGTCATGATATTTCACTTCCATGCCCTCCTCCTTTCCCCTGACATGGTTGTGTTTCTTACAAAAATGGTTTTCAGTAATCTTTGAGAAAAAAAAACCCCCAAACACTACAGTAGATGTCAGTTACAAGTATCATGTGTAAATGGTAAATAGTCATGATTGGAAATGGTGTAAAACTATCACCTGGGCAGTTTAAATAGCAGCATTTAATAGGCACCAAGGTCAGGTATACCAGCATTTCACATAGGACTTAATTGGATGTGTGAAGTAAACTGAGAGCTGCAGTAGGTGAGCCCATTGTGTTAATCTGAATATGTCAGAATCACAAAATGGAACAACCCAATATTGGTAAATCAAAGACAAGCTGGATGCGTGTACAAAAACCAAAGTTATAACACATCATTAATGAGAATATTTGAGCCATTTGCATTAAAGATCATTAACAAGGTTGTGAACATCAGCAATGTTTTTTTAAGTCGGATTTTACTCCTTGTATAAAACATCAAGAATGATTATTACTATTCAAGTGTACTTATTTTTTAATCCAATTTAGGAAGCAATTAAATATCAAAAAAGCTAAGTAAAAATAAATTTTAGAACTCTTAAGTTGATGGACTTTTACTTTGTGAAGCATGCCACAAAAAAAGCCATCTGGTGGTGTGGTGGTTGGGGCATTTAATTCCTTGCACTTGCCATTCATTTTTCAGATAAGACCATCTAATAAAATTTTGACATTGCTAACATTATAATCATCCAAAATAACTTTGTTCTTTCTATGATTCACTCTGAAATTCCAGCATAAAACTTTAAACATCAATACCACCCAATTTCTTGTAAGTGTATGTTGAACACTAATGCCAGCTGCATTACCTTCAAATTCCATACTGAACTATCGAGATTAGCAAGGACTATATAATTTGGCTATATTCTGTCATCTAATGGATTTTAAAAACAGAAACTTCGTGAATATTTTTACTGAAGGTTAGTGTGGTTGTGGTTATACAAGTGTTTCCACACGTGTATATGTGTGGTGATGATATCGGACAATACTAAGTCTACCAAATACAATGCTTTTCTTTTTAAGTGTATTAAATGCTTTAAAAAAAGAGTGACAAGTTATTATTAGATTTGAATTTCTAATTAGTTTTTAAAGGCTTATTATAAAAGTTCTTAGCTGGATGATGTCACTATTTTTGGTCATGCACATTGATCCCTCCCCCTTGGGACATGAAAACATTTTCAGTCTCAAAAAGTCCCCATTACTGTCTGGGTTTGGGAATATGTCAGACATGAGGCTGCATCAAAAGGAAAAATGCAAGCTGACCATATTCAGTTATAGTGAAAATTAATCAATGGGTTGATTTATTAATAATGCTGAAAAATATTTCTTCAACCATAGTATTTACCTTTACAAAACATGTTTTCAAACAGAATCATTGATTAATAACATTTTGTTTTAATGCAACATTCTCTTTCAAGTTTGTAAGCCACTAAATGTATATAGTTTTTAGACTCCGATGATCATGCAATCCCCTGCACATATCCAGGCAGTATGCCTAGTTTCATTATCAATATTTACTCATGCACATATATGTACCAGAAACAATATCACCATACATGTACAGTAATCCTAATTATGTATTAATGAAACAATCAGATATATTTAACAATGATGTCTCCTACAAATTGAATCCTGTTGTAATAAGAGGTAAAATACTGCAGCAAATGAAAGTCACACTTAAGCAAGGTACTGCATGAACATACATTGTAACTGTTTAGTAACTCTAAAAGGATTATAAGGTGAAAAGTTAAGTTTCTAATAATTTAGGTTCAACTGCAATATTCGGTTGTTGTAAATTATACACATTTAGACATTTTGGTAATATTACAGCTATATCTAAAACTACTACATACTACTACTACTGCTATTGCTACCACTATGAACTATGTCAGACATGGAAAGATAAAAATTTGCAAATTGTCATGATAGTCTGCTTGGTGTTTTGGTAGACAATAACCTATCATGGACTGAACATGTCAAACATATCAGTAAAAAAGTCACTTCAAGTTTATGGCTTCTCAGCTGGATAAGACACTTTCTCATTGAAAGGCACAGCAAACTATTTTATAACAGTTACATACAATCCTATTTAGACTACTTTAATACAGTATTGGGTAATTCAACTGAGAAAAACTTAGCAAAGCTGGCCCATCTACAAAAAAGAGCATTTGAGTTAATATCGATCCAGAAAGAAAGCAAGGAAAATTTAGCTGGTAAGTTAAAAATACTACCTATTAAAGACCGAATCTGTTAAAGAAAAGCCAAATTAATGTACAGGATAGCCAATAATAGTGCTCCTGAATATTAACAATCAATATTCCTGTATAGGCTACTTGCGATCCATGTCTACAAAACATTATAAAATTCCCAAACTAAATAAGGAATTATTTTAAAAAGTTTCCATTACTCTGGAACTTTGCTCTGGAATAGTATTCCAGCTGAGATTAGAAATGACCACTTTCTTTCCTTTTTCTGAACCCATTATATCTAGTGGCTTCAGAGATGCAGATAAAACAAATAAATTTCTTTGCATGAGGGCTTCAAGGTAGATTAGTTCTTAGCTAATTGTGAAACCCTCTTTAAATAAAGTCATAATTATAAAAGTAACCACACTCCTCCTATTACTATATTAATACTGCTACTTACTACTCCAACTAAAACTACTACTACTGCTACCAGTACTCCAACTACTATTAGTAACTCCAACTACTATTATAACAACTGCTACCAGTACTCCAACTACCATTTGTGCTCCAACTATTACTACTACCTCTACCAGTATTCCAACTATCATTAGTACATGTACTCCAACTATTATTACAATTGCTACCAGTACTCCAATTACCATTTGTGCTGCAACTACTATTACTACTACTGTTACCAGTACTCCAACTACCATTTGTGCTCTACTATTACTGCTACTAGTACTCCAACTATCATTAGTACTCCAATTAATATTACTACTAGCAGTACTCCAACTATCATTAGTACTCCAACTATTATTATTACTGCTACAAGTAGTCAAATACCATTAGTACTCCAACTAGTATTACTACTGCTACCAGTACTCCAACTACCATTAGTACATGTATTCCAACTACCAGTTGTACTCTAACTATAACTACTACTGCTACCAGTACTACAACCACCATTAGTACTCTAACTACTATTACTACTACTGTTACCAGTACTCCAACTACCATTAGTACTCTCACTAACAGCAGTATTCCATCTACTATTACTACAACTGCTACCAGTACTCCAACTAACAAAAAAAACCTAATTTTGAGTAAAAGACATTTCAGTGCCTCAAAGGTAATCTTATCTTTTTCTAAGCTACAATCCAAAGCAGGGGTGCACAATATGTCGATAGCAATCAACTGGTCGTTTGTGAAGGTAGAGTGAGTAGCATTATATATATATATATATATATATATATATATATATATATATATATATATATATATATATATATATATATATATTCATTTTTGTGGTAGGTAGATTATTTTGGCATGTTCATTTTATAACACCACTACCTCCATAACTCTCGAACATCGGGGTCCAAAAACATCGACCACGATATAAGCGAGGGCGCAAGTTATCGAGGGACCAATAACAAACAACAAAACTAACAAAGGGATCGATGTATAGGCAAAAGGGGGTGGGGTTGGCTTGGCATGTTAAAGTGTTGAATACTCAATTAATAAACGTGCTAAGATTAACAGTGAATAAATATCTCTTCATATCGGTATATATAATTTTTTATTTCCTCAGAGTAAAATTAATTTCAGGATAACTTGCAGTATATTGATCATCAAAACATTATTCCACGTGGTTTCCATTCGCTTAGCACATGCACGACTTCACGTTGTGTACTACGTCACTAATTTTTTGTTGTGAATTGTATACATTCTAGTTTTATTGTTTGATCTAAAGTAGACGTTTTTTTTAAAAAAAACAAGATCAACACATTTCGAAAATACAATGTCGATCGAACGATGTGTAGATTTTAATTGCGGTAGAAGTAAATGGAAGAAAAAAATTCACAAGGGTTAACCATTACCAACATGAATTTAATGGGTCTAAAATAATTTTTAAAAATCAAAACGAAATAAATTAGAACACGATAACACTTGCGGTTTGTGACATGTTGCTGCGTGAACCTTACGTACACAGCATCATCTAATTCGTTATTGCTTGCAGTCCGTTCTCGTTTTCGTTTCATCCTTTCATCTGCATCAACATCATCGAAGTTTCGGCTCATCCTTAAGCCAACCTCTAAATGTCGACTCAGCAATTTTTATTTTAATGCAAATTTTTTATCTCGCTTCGTCATTATGAACACTATCCATGATGCACAGCTTTTCAGTCACTGAGTACGCATTTCGCTTAATTATTTTGCTCTCCATGGTCACATTTACAAATAATTAGGATACATTTAATCCAACTTTTAATGATCACTCTGATCAGCCGCGTTAAAAGCTTTAGAACACTCGCATTTTTTAAAGTATAAGTCCTAGTTAGGACAAACCACGTTTATTCATCTGCTTTTGACCGCAGATTTGAATTACCCACGCATGCGTGCCCCAGTTATACCACGTGACCACGCAGTCGCATAAATGTTTTTTTTTTTTAATTATAATTCTTAAGATAGTTATGGTAAAAACGTAGTAGTATCGCAAATAGAAATATCGGTATATGTACGATGGCTAATTTTCGAAATTCGCAGAGCTAGTCGACTAGAAAATCAACGAGCAAAGATTACTTTGAAGCATTACGAAGATTTCAAGGTGCCAAGCTGATGATTGTTCATAATATACTTTGTGGGATTTCTTTGACATGTTTGTTCGGAAATCAAAGGTATCCGTCTGGATTTCATTAAAAGAGCGCGTAAGGTACCGATCATTTAGCACCCACATTCAATAGTTATCGTCTACAAAGATGTTTATTACCTTTTAGAACAAAGGTTTTAACTTTGGTATCTAATGCCTCGGGGGTAACGGTTGGTCCGGTTGCACGACGCCCCGGAATTTTATTAATTAAAACAGACAGTCCGACTTATTGTTTATTTATATTAAGCAGAGATCTGGTTTCTAATTATCGCCTTAGCAGTCACACCCGTTCGAAGTGGTTGGCGACTAGGGATTTTAAATTTGATAACAGTAATGAATACAAGAACGTTTGCTCCTATTGGCATGCCTTTGAACTTTCTTTTATTGTACTTTTTGATTTGATACAAAATACATATTCAAAGTGATAAAACAACACCGGTACCATTTAATTGATTCTTTTACGGTAACAAACACTTCTCCAAGCTGTTGATCAATCAAAGCCGGCATCTAATTAGGTTCTCAAAGAAGTACTCCCGGGTTTCAATGTGACGGTTGACTGACTCTTTTCAAGTATAAGAGAATATGTAAGCTACAACTATAAGGTTGAGACAAAATTAAAGGATTATAATGTGAATTTCACCTAGCAAGACGTTTAATTAGTGTCTATTTCCTTCTCGGTGGCCACATGTTAGAATTTACCAGAATTTTTCATTGAGCGCTGTTTATTTACAATTTACAGTGTATTAACAACTATTTCTCTATTTAAAAAAAAAACATATGTGATATCTTTTTAGGAATTGCAAATTTCACAATATGGATTCTATCTTTACCGGCAATAATCTCCATTTTCGATGATAAAAACGATATATATATATATATATATATATATATATATATATATATATATATATATATATATATATATATATATATATATATATATATATATAGGTTTAATTTACCAATTTACCATTTTTTTATCATGACGTTTTTCACTTTCAACACATTTTAAAATATATTTTCTTTGAAACAAAAATCGGGAGCCATGCCGGACACCGCGTTATAAGCGGGTTCGCGAGTTATCCGGGCGCGAGTTATCGAGGGAGTGGTGTAAGTAGCTCACATGCTGAAAAAGTGTGTGCATCCCTGATCTAAAGCCTACTACTATTAGAGTACATTGATAATGGGCACTCATTGGTATGCCAATTTTAAATCAGACTTAGCTATGTAATAACCTTTTGGCATCAACATCAAGTACAGCTCTAGCTATTGAAGGAATTATGCTGAAAAGTATCTTTTTTAGAACTAACAATGAACTATGTCTTAGCATAAATACATTTAAGAATCTGATAGGATACAATGACTTGGGGAGTGGTTTGGGTTTGGCTGGTTTTGTGTTTTATGACACAGCAACACGTTTGTGAATGTTGAGGAAATTCCAGGAAAGTACACTATATTGTACTGAGAAAAGTAAAATGCAACTTGTTATCCAAATCAAGTTTGTTGACAAATACATGTATATTCATTACAATAAAAAAGAAAACTAATCATCCAAGGTTAATGCATTTAATATATATGTTTGAGAGCACCCAATAATATGCAATTTTATTCTCTGTATTCCAAGGATGTCAGGATTTACATCTTCATAACTCCAAGTACTAGCAATATAAAAGAATGGGAACCAGTCTAGACATGGATAAAAATGAAACAGAGTATATATGGGTTTGGCTGGCCAGAACTGGTTTGTAATGAAAGTAAAAGTTTAGTAAAAATAATCTTTTGAGAGTTTATCCTAGTTGTAACTCAAATGTGACAATGCTTTATTGATGAAATTTATGCCATTTTACAGCCCTGGGTTTGGAAAACTGATTACTGAAATTAGCACCTGACTCTTTCGTGCAGAAATTAAAACACATTTCGAACACATGCTGATAAAAAAAATGCAACAGCTCATATAGTTTTCTCTTTATGGAAGCTTGCATCAATGATATGTCTATACTGATAAATGTAGACTTTGAGCAATCAGATATTTGAAGTTACTGAATTATTAATACCATGGTCAGCTAAATTAGTAGTGTAATGTATATTTAATTTGCATTGTTTGTTATGGGGGTTTTTTTTATTATATACTATGAATAATTGCTGCTTGGGTTTGACCTTGCCCAAAATCAAGTTCATTTTCCACCTGACCAGAATCATTGATTTTAGTTTTGTAAACAACATGGTTATCTCGGTCTGAGTCCAAAACTTTGGAAAATTCCACATGAAATCCCAAGATCAAGCTGTTGTTTACCACATTTTATAATATAAACTTTAGTAATAGACCTTCTAGTTATAGCCAAGATTTTATCTTGTAAACATCCGAAACCTCCAAAAATGAATTTTTCATTAGGTAATAGTTTTTGTTAAATAGAAAATATTAATTGTCACCTGAGGTCAAGCAGAGGACCATATTATTCATTTCTGCTGTAAGATCTTAGCAGAATCAGTTGTATTATTGTTCTGTCTAGTATTTTGTTTGGGTTAAAATTTATTCAAATTATTTAAGTTAAGTTATTCTTCTTTGGAAATACAAAGTGCTCACTGTATTTTAGTGATTCAACAAAAGACTGTTGGCAATCTCAACACAGGCCACCACTGGCATATCAATACTACCAGCACTGGAGTATTTATTTTGAATGGAATACCACTCAAATTTATTCAAAACTTTAAATATTAGGATTTGTGTTGTTAACTCTAAGATTATTTGACATTTAATGCACAATACCATGTTCATTTTATATTTTTTACTTTGTATTCTAGGGAAATAAATTATTTGTTGAATTTTACAAAGCTTGTTGCTTCTCACTCTATTTCTGATTTTAAGACCACAGAGTCATAATACAGAAAATTCTATGGCCCACTTTTGTAAGTGCATCCTGAAATTACATCCCTTTATATGTTCTGCATTGCCAAAGATAATAAAAGTATAAATCAGTACTTCTGGGGAACAATTCCCAATAAAAGCTGTTGTACCAAGTTCAAGCAAAAAATAATGAGCCATTACTGCTCTGCTCGTTTAAATCTGAATGACAACAGACTCGAATATGAAATAAGTAAATTAAAGAATTCAGAAAAGATGTGATGTGTAATGTGAAATGATTATGATTTTTTTAACGTAGCTTTAACAATTTTTCAGTCATACTACTACGATGTCTGCAGTGTGGCAGTTTATAGTGATGTCTAGCCCTGGGGCATCAGGCCGCAGACATGTAGTATGATGACCACCCAGTCACATTATCCTGACACCAGGGCAACCAGTCCTAACACTAACCTCAGAATGCTGAGCCTCAAGTGAGGCAGCTGTCAGTACCATTTTTTAAGTCTTTGGTATACCTCGACCCGGATGCTCTAACCACTAGACAACCGGAGCGGTTCAGAAAAGATGTAATTTGTTAATAAATAATGAAAGCCAAGATTTTTTCTCTAGAAAGTCCAAAATGGTAAGAAGTTTATACATTACAGAATATATAAATATATTTGTAAAGGCTGAAAACTCAAAAAAGGAATCTTTTATGAACACAAAAAAGACAGATTGCTCATTGAAATTGACAATTTATGCTCACTTAAACAAATACAGTCATAGCAGATAATTTAATTAAGACTAAAACTGAAGTCCATGTCAATGTTTCACAAGGTAAGCTTGTGAAATACGGACACTCACAATACATCTATATAGAAGGTTTCAAACCTTTGAAATGAGATCTTGGGCATATCATACATTGACCATGCAACCAACGAGACATCAGACCCTATGAAGACATCTTGACCACTGTAAAAATGTACAAGTTGAAGTGGGACGGTCATGTCTCAAGATCATCTAGACTGGACAAAAACAATCTTCCAAGGTGCAGAAGAAGAGGCAGACAGAAAAAGAGGTGGGAAGACAACATTAAGGAGTGGACAGGCATGGACTTTGGAGGTTCTCAAAGAAACAGGCATGGACTTTGGAGATTCTCAAACGGAAGTAGAGAACAGGGAAAGATGGAGAGAATTGGTTGTAAAGTCAACTGAGGTGCCCCAATGACCTCTTGGGTTACAAGCTTGATGATGATGATGATGATGAAAACAAAAGTACATTTATTGACTTACTGTACAGTTACTGAATTATAGACTTAACATTTTTGTTACTTTTCATGCATCATATTGACTTTATTTTTCTGAGAGGCCCATGAATCATTTTGACTTTGCAGAAAGTCATGACACTTGAATCATTTAAAATGCTGAAGCTATTCATGTCTGCCTGGTAATTCTTTAAATAAATGACTAAATTAAAATATTATTCTTTTGCAGATAACAAGCAAATGCATGTAAATTATTTCTCAAAAGAATATTGGAATTACATATTTGTATCTCCTATATGAATAATGAATATTAAACTGCTGTCTTGGATACCACCTGGAAAAGTAAAATCAACATGAGAAACAATGATTGCTATGCTACAAAGGAGCTTTCTGCATGTTAGTATTTATGCCAATTCCAAAGCTACTTTCAGGATTCTTGAAAGTATGCCCCCATGATGGTAAATGGCATAGTCGTCACAATGTAGAATGAAACTTATATAAATTGAACATATAGAAACCTAAATCACGCATAAATGTAATAAAGGAATATATATGTTATCATTGGGATAATTCTATACTAAAAGAGAAAAAAGACCCACAAAAATATGAGTTTTGTGGCCTTTAAATTGTAGAGTTTACTGTATCTGTTATTATCTGAGTGTTGTCATGTTGCAGAAAGTTGTGATAAAAAATAAATGGGTTGCAATTTTGCCTAAAGAAATATAGCTCCATTCACACAGAGAGTAGAAATTTTGAGATAGCATTTATAATAAATTAGTAATGAATCCTCTCCAAAGAATGTACATTTCTTGAACTAGATTGAAGATTTTTGTTAGTTGCTACATTGTCAGAAAAAAGGTTTACATCCTGTGTCCAGGCAACCAGGAACATTCAAAACTATTAAACACACATCCATTCAATACCTACTGAAGTGTGACACTTTACAGTTTTTGTATGAATTATAGAAAACATTGTTAAAAAGATTTTTATCCTAATATCTTGATGATGCGGCAAGCATTTTTACAGGAATACTGGTATAAACTTTACCTCGGAGTTAAGAGTTACAATGCTCCCCAGAAGTGGCTAGTGGACAGGCATTGCAAGAATGCTACTCTTTAAGAGAGATAAATCATGTTGTTGAACTGGAATCAGTACACAATTAATAATATCCAGTTCAGTACCCATGAATGTAGTCCCAGTCTATTTTTAGATCACTTTTTCTTGTCAAAGTTTGGTGGTGATACTAGAGTCAGATTTTGGCATTCTTGGTAAGGATTTAAAGGCAATTGTTTATTCTTTAAAATGTGAGCTTATGGTGTGGTTGTCTGTGTGTATATCGGCGACAGTGCACATTGAGTAATAAGGTCATGGTGATGATCCGGAAGTGAAATCTGTGTTCCGTTGCCTGGTGTTTTGTTTACAATTCAGCCTCTCAAAAAAATGCAGGTCAACCCTTGACAAAAACTAAACCGTAAAGTCATCTTTGAAGGTATTTTAGATTAACATATGATTTGTATTGATTGTCACACAGTGGAAAGTTCAGTACTGAGAAACAAATGTAGAGAAAATATAGTGAAATTAATTGTGTACTATGGCCAAGTGGCCTTTAGCTGAGAGCTTGACATGTCTGTAAGGGAGACAAATCTTACATTGGATTGTAAGATTGGTCTAAGTTCATAACCAATTAAGTGATTATGGTTAATTCAGGAATTAACAAATTTTGTACAAGTCAGCTTGCCAGCTGCCTGGAAAATTGAACTTGCCCTTGAAAAAACTGCTCAGGTAGAACATGATTTTGAAACAGCTTGATTTTAAAAGTTAGAGAGAATTTTAAGTAACCAATAACAGATTAATTTTAATCATCATACATAGTATTATTCTTCACAGATTCCAATTAGTTTAAATGACAATGCAGATTTAATTAAGAACAGTGAAAATAAGACTGTTTGTTATGATTAATTTATACTTGTAACTTTAAGATTTTTGAACATGGATTTTATCAATGTACTTCACAATTATCATCTAGTCAACATGAAATCACAGACATACATCAAAATATTTGACAGGCCAACTTTCGAGATTGTGAACACTTAAGTTTTATCATTGAATTGTTTACCATGCAGTATTTATTTATTAGTCTCATGTTCGTAACCATATAAACATTTTTTGGTTTATTGATCATGCTTTGAATGAAATCCTTATGGTTAATCATTAGTGATGAATACCTTTAATTTCCAAACAAGCCTGTCAATGAAATCTCACAAATTATATTATTAGCAATTCATGCATTATTCATATAAAGATTTCGACATGCAGCAAGACAATCTTTCAACTTGGCCAACTAACAAACTGACCGAGGCTAGGTTAGTAACCTAAACGTCAGCTAATACCAGATAAATACAAATATTATGACCAAAATTTATCTGATAAGTTAGAATATCATGATTCATTCCTTACTTGTTAAAACTGGCTTCAATTAGTAAATATTCACATTATCATGTCTGTGCAAGAAAATATGAGTGACTTTGACATTGACTACAAGATGGAAATATGTAATGAGGCATTACAAACGGAACATCAACTCTCCTCAATTCAATTTTTGGGATTTGGCCATTGGAGAAGTAACTTGGAAATTTATATTTGAGCTTGCTGCATGATTCATGCAGGCTGATCTATACATTTCTGGAACTTAAGTCATTATGATATCAAACTACTTAAATTTTCTGTCTGTAAAACATGTATTCTCAAGCTTTTCAATTTTGAACAACACCAAGTCTGAGCCTCTCGGTAATAATGTTCTCTGTTAAAGATTAAGTTTGATTCGAGGATCCATTTACACCACTCCCTCGATAACTCGCGGACATTTGGGTCCAAAAATATCGACCGCGATATAAGCGAGGGTGCGAGTTATCGAGGGACCTATAACAAACAATAAATATAACAATGGGATCGACGCATAGGGTAAAAGGGGGTGGGGTGGCTTGGCATGTTGAATACTCAATTAATAATCACGCTAAGATTAACAGTTGATAAATATCTTATCATATTGGTGTACTTTGTTTAGTTTTTCCTCACAGAGCAACATTAATTTCAGGGTAACTTACAGTATATTGAGGAAATCATCTAAACATTATTCCTCCTGGTTTCCGTTTGCTTAGCACATGTACTTCACACGTGTATTACGGCACTTATTTTTGTGGTGAATGGTATATATTCTAATTTTATTGTTTGATCCAAAGTAGACTTGTTTTTTTTTTCAAATACAAAAGATCAACACATTTCAAAAAAACTGTCGATCAAACGATGTGTAGATTTTTATTGTGGTAAAAGTAAAATGGAATAAAAAAAATTCACAAGGTTTTAACCATTACCAACATAAATTTAATGGGTCTAAAAATTTAAAACTACATAAATTAGAACACGATAACACTTGCGGTTTGTGACACATTTGAGAAATATCACTTCACATTTTAAGAAAATGCAAATTTCACAATATGGATTCTATCTTTACTGGTAATACCGTATTTTCCACCCCATAAGTCGCTCCTGCATATAAGTCGCTCCTCCGCACTTACCATAATCACATCTTTGATACCGCCGGTCATTGCATTCGACTTGGTAATTTCCAACTTCGTGTAAGAAATATTATACAATTGTTTAAGAGTTATATAAAAGTCAGTATTACAATAGACTTTGACTTTGCCTTGAGTCGTATTTGAATTGTTGAAAGTCCATGACCTGCAGCACGCTGTTCCACAATCAATTTTCGTAGATTTTCCTCAAGAACTGGCCAACTTGCTTTGCCACTACGATTTCCCTTCTTGGTTTTTTTTTTGACACCAGTCATGCACAATCTTCTCGCTTACGTTGAATTTTCTTTCTGCTGCACGATTTCCGTTTTCTTTCGTAAATGCTACGTTTAACTTAAATTCTGCATCATATTTTTTCTAGTTGTTGGTGCCAAGATAAATGGCACGAATTTAATTTAAAACAAAACTTATTGACTTACGCTAATATAACAATTTTAAATCCTACAACGTTATTGTGAAACTATATGTTATTAATGCTCCATTGTTGGAACGGTACATATTTATATATCGGTCATTTCCACAACCCAAGCGAACTTCAAATGCACTTTATACGCTACAGCGATTTTAATACATTAATGAAGACATTGCGAATTCACCTAACTATTGAAACTGTTCACCATCCTTCCAGTTATTTTTTTTTTATTAATTACCGGTATTTTGAAGTTCTCTCCATGAAGCCAGTCTTGGCTTAATCCAGAGTTTAAAACTAGAGCAATCATCAGAGGAACTATTCATGCTATGTTTTTTTTTTATTTTTTTTTTTATAACAAGCCATTGCGAAACCAACCGAAAAAATGGTTGTGTGTTTTTATAAACTTTTATTAAAGTAAATTATGATGCCCTAACAGGTCTCGGAAACGCTTTACAGTGACATAATTCGTTGTTTAAAACAACAAAATAATCCCAGTTCTGCAGTCTGTATTTATTCGAGTACATCAAAAGAACATGACGCAATAGCTAGGCGGCAGGTTCAAAGGACTTTGACTAGCAGCTTGGGTGGGAAAATGTGCTGAAATTTACAACGACTGAATTTAGCGACAGAAAGATTCTAAGATGTACATGCCGAATAATAAAGGAAATACAATGGCAATCGTTATTTCAGTATTTTTTTTATTTATTAATAACAACAAATTTTAGCACATATATAACTAAATATTATTTGACTATTTAATTTGATAATCTTATAGTCTATTACTTACGGGTACCGTATGTAAGTTTCCAGCAATTGGCTTGCCCATATATCAGCAGATGCATTTCGCTAAAGCACAGCATCGCTGCACATCAGTCACAGTTGTTAAAAAAAATTATTTATCGTGTAAGTCTCTCCTGCATATAAGTCGCACACGTCATTTTTAAGCAGAAAAAAAAAGAAAAAAAGTAGCGACTTATACCCCCAGAAAATACGGTAATCACCATTTTCGATGATAAAAACGAACTATGTATCAAGGTTAAATTTGCCAATTTACAATTTCTTATCACGACTTTTTTCATGTTTAACCCATTTTAAAATATATTTTCCTTGGGAAAAAAAATCGGGAGCCATGCCGGACACTGCATTATAAGCGGGTTCGCGGGTTATCCGGGCATGAGTTATCGAGGGAGTGGTGTATTCACACCTCATAAGAATACACATTGTCATATGATCAGGATCTCAATAGTTTAAAAACCACAAAGCTAAAAATAATAATCCATTGATGAGTATAGATAAATCCCAGAGCCAGTGCCAGTTTTTTTTTTTTTTGCCTAGTAAGTGTATACATGGTTATATAGTGCAGATCTAAAAATGATTCACAAGCTAAGTCCCTGATGGTAAGGAGGAACTTCTTGGTCAATGCCATTTGCACACAGAAATTTGTTATTTTACAGGCAGTTTGTGTATATATGGTTAGCAAGTTGAGATGTCATCAAGGTTTAAAGTCATGACCCAGAGATAGAAATGTACTCCCAGGACACTATAAATTGCACGGATAAATTTGTCTTATGGTCTGGAGTTGGATATATCAATAGTGGGTGGTGATCTCAATAATTTCCATGTTATGATCATGGAGCTAAGTCCCTGGAGGATAGGGAAAGAAAAGACCCTCTGGGCATTTACAGGAGAACTCATGCAATCCGACCTATGTTAACACTTAGGCCATTGATCATTCTAGCAAGTTCTGAGACATGTGAAAAAGAAGTGTGGAGTTATTTAAAATTTACGTAAAATCATTGCTAAGACTATATCAGAATTTAGCAAGAATACCTTGGATGCCATTCCATGTTTAATTATCCTCTATGGTGATAGCAAAAAATTTAGTCCAAAAAACATTTTCTTCTTTTTATCAAGTGACTTTGACCTTTGATTTTTTTTTCTCTCTGAAATGAACAGGCTTCTTTCTTACCTTAGTGTGAGCCATCCACAAAGTTTGTGCCAGGTCTTTTGCATAAAACAATGTTATTGTGTGCAAACCATTTTGTTCCTGTTTTAGTCAGCAACCCCCAAATTAATAGCCTTCTTCCATACCATAAGTGCAAGCCATCACAAAGTTTGGTTGAAGCATGTCATGCAGAACTAATCTTAAGGCATGGATAGTATTATTTGTCTTCCAACACAGTGTTTTATCAATATCAGCTGTTCACAAGGTTTGTTAACTACAGATAATGAACAACTCAAGTTATGGTGCAGACACCATTCCCCTTCTTTCAGCCAGTCACCTTGACCTTCTGAGTCCAAGGTCGAATGAGTTCTTCCTTACTACAAGTGTTAATTGTTCAAAACATTTGGTACTATAGAGTTATTTGCTATCTTTAAGTCAGTCAGCTTGACCTATGAACTTTTATGTCTGAAATTCAGTGTTTCCCCTAAGCACAAGTGCAAAGTAATTCAGATGGTGAACAACTCAAGTTATTATGTACAAATCAAATTAGTAATAGTCAGACATACTGATGAACAACATGCCTACAAATGAACATGTACATATGGTGGTAATAATATCCCTCCCTGCTTTCTTGAAAGCTTAAGATAAAAACTGCATATGCTCTGGCAAGAAAGTTATATCACCAATGAGTTATTAAAATATTATTATTCATGTAAATTTCATGATAAAAGTTTACCATAATGAGAACTCATTACTAATGTCATAAACTGTCACCACTACAAGTATGAACATTCTAAACTACTTAGCTCCCTTTGTCAATGCTGAATGCTTTCTATTATGTAGGTTTATTTGCCCCCCCCATAGTAGCATACAATAAAACCCATGATTTGTTTAACCCTTTAGATACCACTGCTGAATCCATAGCTGAGCTATAAATCCCTTTACAACCCCCACAGATGCTTATTGTTTTTATTATTCACCAAAGAAATAACATTTTTCTCAAAAGCACAATTTCCAAATTAATCTGATGCCTAAATGTGATTAAAACTTGAAAAATACTAGTAAGACTAGAGTTCATATAATCTCAATAAAATATTCAAGGTACTGTGACCTTGCAGGGATTATCACTTACTCTGAATGCTGGTCCTGGTGTAGTTGCAATGGGCATGTCATTTCCATCAAGCCTTAAGGGTGTACCCTCTATCTCTCCCCAGGTCATTAGTGGAGACTCGTCCACACCTGGGGCTGGTGAAGGTGTGGCAACAAAACCATACCCGTTAACCATTGGCGACTGCTGGGGAATAACTTCCTTTCCATCATGGCCAATTCTACCCTGGTTGACATGGGCTTTCTCTGAAGCTGCTTGTTTGAGCAAAGTCTTGCTTTGTCTTTCATTCCAGGGTCTGCCCTTAAACCGTGTATTTTCATGAATTATTTCCCTTGGTTTTTTCTTGCTCATTTCCATAAGCTCTTTAGCTGAGAAGTCCACACCATCAGGAACATACATCACAGCATTTCTAGTGGTATATTTCCAGGTATCAACACCAGCTGGCCCATTCTCCAGTGCTGCTTGCTCCTCGATTCCTGGAAGGGCTAACCTTTGATTTTCTTCCTGCAATGTTTTAAAGGAAGTCCAATTTAACTACACACAGATTTAGGCAGCAGACTTTCTTACTGCAATGTCTACAAGGAAAACCAATATAACTGTTCACAAATTTAAGTAGCAGACTGAAACTTGCTCTTAAATTGAATATGAATGCATATTTTTCATGTCATCACATGACCTTTTCTTTCATTAATTCATGTCTTGTACATATCATCACAGAAACTTTTATTCTGCCTCTTTTTGCTACAATTCCTAAGCAAAAGAAAATTTATTTTATGAAACACAACTAGATTTTTATTTTTAAAACAAGTATAGTCCTATTGCCCAATAAAAGTAAACTACTCATATGTCCAAATTGTTCTAAAATGTATAAGATTAAAACCATTGATGCAGTGGCATGAATGATCTGTTCTACAGACACACATGCTTCCTGGATGTTATGTAATTTCTCTGTGACTCATTAAGTGATGACCCTAACATTAAAGTTGGTTTATTGTTCTCAAACTCTGGGTCATTACTTCAGTACCACTTAATTATTAGACAACCATATTTAACATAATACTTATATGTCTTATTAACGATACACACCCATTTGGGGTCCAAACTGCAATTGTACGGATAAGACATTAATAGATATGCATACAATCATCTAATTTAATGATTCTCGAATGAACCCAAGTGAATGAAGCATGAAATATTGGTTTATGACCTACTTTTGTGTTAATGCCAAGATGTACCTATTGGCCCACAAGATATGAGCGATAAAGGCAGTGTGGCCCTTGGGCCATAGAAAATGCCCTCATGCGGCCCTCAGGGTGCTTAGAGTTTGAAACCACTGATCTATGTAATAGTTTATTGCTGCACCCCCCTCCCTGGCAGATACTATGAAACACACATGAAACTTGCATTTCTCTATGTCATACAAGTTAACTAAAAAGCTTTTGGACAATGATAGATCTAGCAGAAGGCTGGATGGTATGGGGTATGCATCAAGCTATGGAGAGGATTCTGAAATGTGCTTTTGTAAAAATTAAATTGCATATTTCATTGCTACCAAAAAGAAAACGAATCACCTACATAGAATATTTTAATCAATATAAATAAGCAGAGCTTTTCACTGCCAACACTAAGTTTCAACTATGATGGCAGCAAAGCATTCTTACCTCTGTTCTGTTTTTCTCATTTTCAAATAACCAGGCATGTTTTTCACAGTGTTTTTTCTGTGTCTCCTCAAGAATCTCTGCAAATGACGCATTGTCTTCACTAGTGTTTTTCATTAGGAACTTGTCCAGGTGAACAACTCTATTTGTCTTATCTGAAGGAAAAAAACCCAAGCAGTCAGATCATGAATGCGAATATTCTTAAACTCCACTTCACTGAATCTAACAAGAAAACCAATAAGGACAATATGCCTGAATCTCTGAATGTACATGTACACTGCGCCAGAATTTTAAAATTAACACAAATCACTGGGCTATATCTGTACCCTAAACCAGCAAGTATAATACCATCAATATCCTTTGTAGGTTCTGTCTTTTGTTAAGCATTTCAGTTATTGAAAAATAAAAGTACACAAGAATGTAATGATACTGTGGGTAAGACATATCAGTCTTTGCTTTAACTTCAGACTGTGTATTTTGAAGCCATCATACTAATTTTTGTACCAGCACATGAGCAATGCAGCAAAAGAACAATATGTGTAAGTTTTTATAATGCCCAGCCATGAATGTGGAAGGAACATATAATCAATATTGCATTCAGGACTCAAATACAGGGGACTAATGCACTGTTAGGTAAAAAGAATTTCCAGGAATTCAATCATACCTGTCAACTCTCATGCCAGGAGAAAAAAAACTTTTGATTTTTGGGGTTCCATGCCTAACTCCTAATTTTATATTCCCCAATTTTTTCAGAGAACTCCCAATTATTACATTTCGTCTGCCAATTATAATTTCTTTTAATATCATCCTACATAGATATATTGTATGCAATCCACAGAAGCCATGTTCTTTTTAATCACCTGTGAATATGGTTGTGACAAAATTATCACACTAAAAAGAAATTGCTTCATTGCTAAATAGAATGTTAAGTTTAAACATTATTAACGTAAACTGATGAGAAAATAAACCAAATAAAATATTAACCACAACAACAATAAAATTGTCTGCAATTAATTTCAATGCCAAGAATGGTCACAGTGAATGCTGTAGCTCCATCCCTCCATCCCCATCATAGAAACATGAGTAAACACTTGGAATTACTGTACCATATATATAAATAATAATTACCATCATTAAATTAAAAGAAGGAATGAAAAAAACCAAGCAGCATATGAACACTTCCCCCTCGAGCGAATAATTCAGAATAAACTATCATGTCATCTGCACTGTACTATCTCATTTTTCTCGAACACTTATATTGTGGTAACGAATAATTTAACAATGTATGAAAACGTTTAAATATCTGATTAACATCAAGTAAGCAGCCCAATGGAACTTTAATGTTCACTTGTTATGTACAGTAAACACTGCTATGAGTGTCCTCTGCTATGAGTGACTACCTGTCATTTCCTACAACAATTGTAAAACACAGATCGATTTTATTATATAAACACTCTGTTACAAATGACCACCTGATGAATGCTACCATCAACTGTGATGTCTTGGCAAAATATACATTCTGACACTTCTATGAATGATCGCATCGCAAAAATGAGGATTAACTCCATGACCATAACCTAATCCTGTAAGAACAACCACTCGTACCATTCTAAATAATAAAAACATTAGGTTGGCTACCGATGCTTGAATTTCTTCAGCTATGCTTATAGTGTTTTATAGTTTCTATAGTAAACCAGACCAAAGTATATGTTGTTGTTGTTGTTGGGCTTAACGCCATTTTTCAGCACACGATAGGCTATTCATGGCGGCCAGTATTAATGGTGGAGGAAGAAACCGGGATATCACCGGAAAGAACCACCGACCCACGAGAAGCTACTGGCAAGCTTTCTCACAAATCTACATTAGCCGAATCCTAGACTCGAACACACGCAGACAGAGGTGAGATGGCAGTGATCCGTAACGGACAGTGCTTTAGACCACTCGGCCACTCGGGGCCCCTTCAAAGTATATGTAGATTATTTCCTACTCTGGTTCCCTGATTTGTATGTTCAATGTGTTGTTCTTTGCTATTCTTACAGTGGTGAGCAACACAAGGACAATACAAAGCAGGGAACCAGTCTAATTATTTCTGCCCGTAACCAGCTTCCTGACCTTATCATAGGACCCACACCCCTATTAAAGACCGTTATCGCGAGAAAAGACAGATACTACTGATCTATATGTAATCAAATGTTACAACAACCACTTGATGAGTAACAACTGTTCTGATAAAAAAACAAACAAAAAAAAGAATATTAAAAAAAGGATTGGTGCTACCAGTAATAGATGCTACAGTCAATAAACCAGGCTAATGTACATGTCATGAATTGCTGTTGTAGTGCCAAAGTTGACATAGTGGTCACATACATTGTTTGTCTTTAGAGTTAATCCATATTTCCGGGGGTGAATAAGGTCATTGTCTATTAAACCAGCAAGAGAGAACTGTGAGATTCAATTGATAGTGTCCAAGACTTGTGATGTTTGTTGTTTTTCTCCTGATTTTAAGTGATTACATCCCAATCACAAAGTTGTTGTCTATTCAAGTTGTTTCGTCTCAGTTACACATTTCGCTTATAGAGTAATCCCTGTATGTCATCTCTGAATGAAGTTGTTGACTTTTATCTCTAAGTAAATGGTTCTGTTTCTGGATGAGATAATTGTTTCTTTTTATTTCAAAAATGGTTAGGTATGCAATGCACATGGATAGATTTTTCAAATTTTCCCACAGCCCAGTTAAAACTGTCTTGACATTTGATATTACAACTGAGCACTAATAATTTTAACACCCAGAACCTTAATGACAATTGGAAGATCTTCCAACTAAAAAGGGACAAATTTTAAGGCTGGAGAAAATAATTATTGTAAACTGAAAGTAGTGAAAAAGAGCAGACCACTCACAAAAAGGTAGTTTAAACTTCAGTAAAACAAATTTAGGTTGTTAGGAAAAGGTGTAATACATAAATGATTTCAAATGCTAAAATATGTGATTTTCAAAGGTAAATGTGATTTCATGTTTAATAATAGAAGTATATATTTACTGCTATATAATTTTGTTTTAAGATGAATGCATACAATATTTTAGCAAGAATTATTAATCATGAATATAACATATGTACAGTGATTGAGGTTATTTTTCTTGAAACTGTTCTGAAACTGGACCTTCAAAACAGGTCTTTTTGTACAAACCTACTATGAGAAACCACCTGTCTTGAGAGACCACTTTTTGTTGGCAGAAGGTAAGGTCTCTTATAACAGGTTTTACTGTACCAGCATTTGTTATAATAAATAAAAATTCTGAATTACTTTTCTTTTAAAAATGAAATAGTCATTAACTAAAAAACAACTTATGTATCTGCCTAAATTCTCTCTCAGACAAATTTAAGCTCTAAATATATTAACTTTTCATTGCTGTGAATTTATCCTCAAAAGTATGTTATGCAAGGGGCTGTCAAAGACTTTACAACTTGGCAAACTATGATAAACCTTGAATGTTTAAACTGCCAGATACATGGTTTTAAATGGTTATTTTGTGCAATCTTAAGTTTTTAGCAACTATGATCATTGCTACAACCAACATAATATGAGGATGATATCCACTAAAGAAAAGCTGTAGGCATATGTTTTGATTTTTTCCTGACAGAATGTGTGATGGGATCAAGATTTGAGGGACTCTGAACAAAATACTATGGGTGACCTGTGATCACTTGCTAAAGATGCAATACTCTGTAGTGTTACCTTTGTCTCCCTGCAGTCCATCTATTATACCTTGATTAACATTAGCATTTAGGTAAATTTATCTACCATCAAGGTCCAAGATTTATCTACCATCAATGTCCCAAAATCATGCAACTTCGTATGCAGACATACTTTTGCAAACACCTTAGTCTCAGCCAAACTAGGTCACTATGACCTGATGTTCATGCTCCAGTGACTTAGGTCAAGTTTGGGTCAGTTTCTCTGGCATTGCCAGGCTTCATTAGAACTTTCTATACATCAGCAATGAAGTTAGCCAGGCTTTATTGGAACATTTTATACATTAGCCATGAAGTTGGACAGGCTTCATTTTAACTTTTTATACATCAAGCATTAAGTTATTACCCAGGTTTCATTTGAACTTTTAATCCATCGGCCATTAAGTTATCCAGGCTTTATTGGAACCTTAGTTTCAAATGTCAGTATTAAATCAAGGAAATATCCCAAACAACATGTTCTTCAACAAACCATTCTAATTTCCAGCACCATCATACCCAAACAAAGGCCCCAAGTGTCTGTGTGGATTAGAGTCTAAGATTCGGCGAATGCGGATATGTGTGAAAGCTGGGGTGAGGCGACTATTGATCCCCACCCCATGCCCCAATGTGCGAGTGTGTAAGGGATGCGCCATTTCTCCCTGCAATGCACCTTATAATCCCCAGGGACAAGCCTCTTTTCATATTCTGGTCAGCTGTGGACAAACTGCAAAATAGCTGAAGTTTGGATTTAAGTACAAAAGCAATCTTTATCTTTGTATTTATCTTGTAAAAAATACTGCCATTTGGACCGTGTTCAACATTGAGTGTATGTAAGCACCAGCAATTTTATTGATAAATAAACAATTCCCTATTTTGTTATAGCTTACCTTGTATATAGGTTTAAGTCTTAAGGCTGGTAACACTTGCTTACTGAATGAAAATATTTATTCTGAATTAGTTTGATGGGGGGGGGCACATATCCTGCATGGTATTATAGTTCTATTCGTTCTTATAATTTAATAATGGTAATATAACTTTACATAAATGGTAGAGAAATTCAGGTGTTGACTGCCAGAGTTTCATCGGTGGAAATGGAGATGCAAATTTGTTTGGAAAAAATTACACAGCATTTACAGCGATCATTCACGGGATTTAAGTTAATGGGTGACAATTTTATTTTTTTACTCTTTTTTTTACTATAGTACTGTTGTAGTGGTTTTAAAAACTCTGAAATTTACGTGAATTATTTTTAATCTTAACATTCTATTTACTGAAGAAAAGAAATGTGTGATATTAATTATTTTGTCCAGTGCAGGACTTAAACATAGCAGGGACCTTAACTATGGGAAGCTGTAGAGGCCATATTTGGTATAAAATAAATTTGAGAGACCTTTTCTAAGAATTTGGAGATATTACTAGATCAGGAGGTAGTTGTGGAAATACCCCCATATCGGAAGGTTTTTCACCCACCTGGAAATATGACAGGTTTTAGCTGTCCAGTTTTATGGCATTTCAGTTAGGGGTTGTGAGTTCATTCAAGTCACCAGCCCTGGGCCAGTTTCCAAAAAATTTCTTTGAGCACACTGATTAGTTCTGTACATGAATTATTATACCAGACTTGTATACATTATCAGATTTGTCAATAAGCTAGCTGTCGTCTGCATGTAAAATAATACTGTAATTTAACCATAAGAAGGAAGCTTCTTGATGTTTAAATTTATTACATACAATTTCTGCTTTGCAGATTTATTTGTGGGTTATATTTTTGAAAAACTAATGCTTAAGTTAGGACTGATGAAAACCGCTCAATGCCTTTTTACACCTCCCTGGTAATGTATATTGTTTCACACAAAAGTTGGCCCAGAATTCTGTATTATCTCTCAGTGTTTTAGTGATGGATGAATATTTTCAAAATATTAGTCCTTATATATATATGAATATTTTCAAAATATTAGTCCTTAGGTGGTGTGTTGAGGGTAGGTAATGAACATATCATTTACATATATTCCGCTTGAATCTCATCCTTCTTAAATGAATTTTTTGCATTGTGGCAAATTTTTAATTTTCACATTGGGCACCATCACTTAATCCTTTATTATACTTTTAAACAGCACACAATATTTAAGTATTTATGTCAAAATTACATTGCTTTTCTTTAAATTCTTAACACACAGTTCAACAGATATAAGTTATGAGCAGCTCTCAGACACAGATTCATCTTTTTAATGTGCAACCCAAATCTGATTTCCCTGTATTGCTCGCCTGCATTCTGTTTCAGGACTAGCTAGTATTGCATCACAAGACCACGTGATCTGTCGTCTCATAAAACTACAGAATCATGGTATCTTCTGCGAAATATAATCACTATCCGCCTATGATATGTAATTTATAAACATTACAGTCAAATTAAAATTTGTAGAAAATTACCTACATAAAAAGTAAAAATTTTATTTCTGGTCTCCTTTAAGTATATAGCTGTGATTTTCACACTGCCCGTAAAATGTAGATGTTGACTAGAACTGATTATAGCACACATTACAAATCAAACTTATTGACTGATAATGCTGATAAAAATGTCTTTGAACTACAATATTTACCTTTAAACATGATGTGGACAGGAAAATTTTTAAAATCATTTAATTAAATACAAAGCCCTTTCATGAGAAGCTCTATCTTTACTATGTCACTCAAGCCATGTTCTAAAAGTTTTCTTTGCAATGCTGACAATGAAAACAAAAATACACACAGAAGACCTAAAGAAGGATACCTTTTGTTTCTGTACCTGTATCCTTGACTTCAGTCATTTTAGTTCTGATTTCTGCTGGGTGTATGGGGGATCCATGATGATCTGGAGTTTCAAATGTTGCTGGAGTTGCACCTGCATTAGAAAATTAGAAGCAAAATAATTGTATATTTAAGACCCTAATGTTCCAAAACCAAGGCACATAAATATTTCTGTGAGGCTCTAGGAGTTGTAAAATTCTGTGTATAGAAGTCCTTTTTTCAACACACCTGTTTATTTAATTTTTTTACAAAAATGAAAGGAGTAGGATCAATAAATAAAAGGTCATTTGAAAAAAATGAACGAATTCCACTGAATGTGCCATGAGTAAATACAGCTTTTGTTTCCCAAAGAGTAAATATTTAAAAAATAAATCATACCAATCAGGTGTCAAATGTCTCAAATAAATACTAATTTTGTTCCAGATAAACAGTTGTTTTGTGAGATTGCAGGGACAACTGAGAGTAGGGGACTTTAGAGTCCCTGATGGCTCAATAACTTAGGCCCTCACAAACTAATGTTTATCTCTGACAACAGACACTAAACACATATTTCATCTACCTGCCCGTCTCTCTATCTCTCTTTCTCTCACTGGTGACCATGATAGACTGAGCTGAATCATGCGCTCTTTAATGATTAAGAGATTTGTGGATGGAACCATTGTCAATCAACATCTCTCTGATTACATTGTGTCCACTACCCTCCAAATTTAGGGGACACAGAACATTTTAGAGGGTCAACAGAAATTAATAATACATAATAGACTAACAATGGCATAAAAGTAAGATATTCTTATTTGCTTTGACAGTATTGTTACGAGTCTATGCTCTTAAAATAAGTAACAGAAAAGAGAGAAGACAATGAGCTTTGTAAAATTTAACAAATAATTTATTTCCCTGGTAAAAAAAATGAGAAAAATGAACTTATGGTTTAACAAATAAATTAAAATTATTCCAAGAAATAAAACAAAAGTCCTATTAATGATAAGTTCTAAGTGAATCTCAGTTCAAATCCTGATGAAATTCAACATGGAAGGCGATGACATATGTAATAATCATCACTGTACTGATGTGTCAACAGTCTTGTTGAAACACAAAATATTCCAGTTTTGAATTCCGTATAAATTCCAGTCTTTGTCCATGAATTATATCAAGGCACTTTTGTATTCCCAGAGGAAATAATCACTTGAATTCAATAATGTGAAGAAAATAAAACTGGTCACAACATAATACAACTTAACATGTCAGATGTCAAAGCACGACTGAACTTTTATCATAACATCAGTTTTACGACTAAGACACAAAACAGATTCCTAGATGAGGGTCAAAGTTCAAAGTTAATTCATCTGGAAAAAATACAGGTTTGTTTACCAAC
This sequence comes from Potamilus streckersoni, assembly GCA_016746295.1. Lineage (NCBI taxonomy): Eukaryota > Metazoa > Mollusca > Bivalvia > Unionida > Unionidae > Potamilus > Potamilus streckersoni. The sequence continues at coordinate 553,777 of JAEAOA010002346.1, read as the reverse complement.
TGATACACACTTAATGTCCCATAGTTGCTAAATTTTACAAAGCTTTTTGTCTTCACTCTTTTCTGTTACTTATTTTAAGAGCATAGACTCTTAAAAGAAAATTGTGTGCTCATCTTTGTGATACAAATTTTGGCTAAAATATTTCAGAAAACTTTGTTTTTGAAATTTATGGTCCCCTAATTTCAGAATTTTTTAAATCCCAAGCATTATTTCACATTTTAGAATCTTTAATGAAATCAACAAGCTTTATTATGATATCATCAAAGGTGGAGATCTTTCTTTCAAATCCTATCAAGGAGCAGTGAAACTGAAAAGAGATGAATTGATTCAGATTGCCAGAAAATATGATCTTTCTGAAGCAAAAGCTTCTTTATAGAAGCAAGAAATAAAAAATATTTTGTTCCAGTATTTGGTTGAAAAGAATGTTTTGGATAAAAGTGCTTTTGTTTCATTCAATAAGTCTATATCAGACACTACCTACGAGAGAGAGAGAGAGAGAGAGAGAGAGAGAGAGAGAGAGAGAGAGAGAGAGAGAGAGAGAGAGAGAGAGAGGAGAGAGAGAGAGGAGAGAGAGAGAGAGAGAGAGAGAGAGAGAGAGAGAGAGAGAGAGAGAGAGAGAGAGAGAGAGAGAGAGAGAGAGAGAGAGAGATGCAGTTGGAGGAAAAGATCAAATGTGGTTTTGATGTTGCTATGAATATTAGGTAATGCATTCTTTTAGAGAGAAAGAAGTAGACAAATATTTTCCTCATTTTGAAAAAATTACTGAAACTTTGAAATAGCCAAGAAAGCATTGGACTCTATTACTACAAGGTGCACTTTTTGGCAAAGTCCAATATATCTATGTATCTAGGTTAGTAGTACTGACTATGATCTGGTTAAGGAATGCATCTTAAAGAGTTATGAGTTAATCCCTGAGGCCGATAAAAATTCAGAAACTATAAAAGAGAAGCTGGAAAAACTCATGTTGAATTTGCAAAAGAAAGAGAGCAGTTATTTGATAGATGGTGCTTAGCCAAGAAAGTTGATAAAGATTATGAAAATCTTAGACAACTTGAAGAGTTAAAGAACTGTGTCCATAGTGACATTAAGTCTTATCTTGATGAGCATAAGGTCAAAACTTGGGAAAATGCTGCTTATACTGCTGGCAAGTATTCCTTAGCTCATAAAGTTTCTTTTGTAAGCAAGTCTTCTAATCAGCAGTATTCTGGTAGAAAAGTATTTTAGCCTAATACAAGCCGTTCTAAATTTCAATCTGGCGCAATTTTTAAAAATCTGACAACCACTTGCAATTGAATGGGTAAAAGATCCTGAGATCTCCTGTTTGTTTCAAAGGCCCATTTGTGAAACTGAAACCACAGTAGTACCTAATTGTTATTTCATTAAAAAATTGGATTCTTATGAGAGGCACCAGCTTCTTTTGATTTGAATATACAAAGTTGAAAAAAATGCTTAATTGTTTAGCTGTAATAAATGTATTCATATATACTAACCTCTGATTCTGGTCTGATAATAATATTTTATTTTAATGTATGTTGATCTCACTATAGTAACAGTTTAACAATTAACTTGCAAATCACTTTTCATTATCTCTTTTGTGTTGGTAAAAGAGAACAAGGGACTGAAATCAAGTTTGTCTTCCAAAAACAGAACAAGGCAGTAGAAATGTTTGTGATCATGTTATTCATCACTCATTAAGTAAAGTTTTAAGTGTAGATTGTCAACATCACTTACGAGCTTTTATTTTCTGTTTACAACAATATACTTTGACAGAAATCCCATGTTTCTGGTCAACCTAAATATTGCTTAACTAATCAACCAATCCTACATTAGGCCATCAGGTACTAAAATCTGTATTAATCAAATCATTCAGAAAGGCATACCTAAATTTCTTTATATTTGTCATAATGTAAAATTATAACCTGAATTCGAATATAACACAACTGTGGCATGGCTACAGAAATATATTTTTTGTACATAAAAACAAAATTTTTTCTCCAAAGTATGAGAAATAATGTATAACAAGTTTATAATCATTTTGAGGAAGAGATCATGTACGAATGCAAATGTAACATGATCATGGCATGGCTCCTGAAAATTTGCATATTTCTTTGTTCATGAAAAAAATATTTTTTTTTTACAAAATAAAAAACTAATGCATAAAGAGTTCATTTTAATTTTGGTCAAAAGATCATGCATGAATTTGGGTATAATGTGACTGATGCCTGGCTCATAATATTTTACAGTAATTTCACTATCTTCTGAAGAAATGAAAACTTCTGTGCCAAAATAGCCATAGCTTAGCTTTTAAAGTCAGCTGATTAAAAAGCTGCTTAATGTTAATCTTATTATTTTTGAACAATGAACAATAATGCCAGCATGTCTTTCCGATCTATCTTCAATGCATTCTGTGTACAAGTTTTGCTCAAATGAAAACAAAAGTGCTCATCTGAATTTATAAATCAAATAATTTAATTAATTGCAAATCATTAAGCTCAATCTCACTACTAAAGGTTGTTCAAATTATGGGACAGTGATTTATAAAATAAAAATCAAAGCCGAAAATATATGCATGCAAAGCTTATGGTGTAATCAGCCAGTTGACCAGTGAATACTACTCTGCGTTTCCTATATAAATGACCCCATTGTTCCTTAACAATTATTCTTGCTGTATTAATTCATGTAGAAGTCAAAGTGTTAATTAGTGGGTATTTACAATGACTAATGGAATGTAAAGCTTTTACTGTTAAAATAACTTTGTGATTAATATATAGAAGTCAAGCAAACAATGTGGTAGTCTAAAAAAGCTTCTTACCTAAATTTATGTCAATAAATGTATCTACCATTATAAGGGAATACAACTGATTATCAATGTCTGTTCAATCAACTGTCATACATACCCACTAATACAAATTTATGAATCAAACTGTCAGCAGTTTTAGTCATGATCACACACATGTAAACAACCATCCCCACTTCTATCTGAACCTGTTTAATTTCTAGCTTCAACTCATTCATATATACACATGAAACCATCCTGCCAGACTCAACACAGATTGAAACAAAACCATTTAAGTTATAGGTGTAAAGGTAATGGCAAATAAAATCAAACATTCTTTTCCCCCGTTTTTGCTCTTCAGTGAAACAAAGTCATAGTTATAAAATAAATTTTTTAATAGATACTGGGTTTATTTTATTGATTTTTTTTTCCTGCTTTTTAGAGGATGACTCAGCATCATTTAAGGAACTTGCTCTGTTCAGTCAGTTTACATGTAAAGTGTACACACATCTATTGAATTCTCATCACAAAAGCATAATGCCTTTGATCTTCCCTGTGAATTTTCTGCCAAGTACATTTAGTTTTCAATCTTAAATACAAGTTTCTTTTTAGAACTGTCTATGTCTGAATTATGCATTTCATTGTTGGGCAGAAATCAGACCATTTAGACACAACCAGCAAATATAAATGTTTCAGAAAAACACCTATTTCATAAGTTTGTGTGAAAGCAAGAAATTAGATGTCAGGATTTGATTGGACCTAGTAAATGTTTTTTGGGAGGGGTTGTTTTTTTATAGAAATGATGCTTCTTTACACATATTTTTTTATGGAATCGCTAATATGAATAAAAGCAGATTTCACTGATGAGTAAATGTACTCAACTATTTAAACTTGTGTTGCATTTTTCACATGCAGGTACATATAAATATTATATATGTAATAAATTTCACCCACTTGTATCCCACTAATTTCTTTTCGTGGTAGCAGTGGGGGATAATGCATCATTCTTTTCAGCTAAATGACATGGTTGGTTATACCACGGTTCAGAACATAAAACAGTCCCCATTTTTGGACCCCAACAATCATGTTACTGTGGGGTCACACTAGATACAAAATAACAAAATAATTGTATATTTCACGTTTTTTAATTTTAGAAATTACAACAAAAATTGAACTAACTTTTCTTGGTCCATGAATAAGTTTGAACCATATCACTTTCTGAGAACATCACATTCTGGGAAAGATAGTTTAAGAGAATGATGTAGGTTTTCTACCAAACAATGGATTCATCTAATATTCAGTCCCAGCATACACAATATAATCTAAGGAAATATCAACCATATCGATATGTAGCTAAATTCTCTTCAAGCATTATATGCTTTTCAATCCTATATAAAAAATACAAGTTAAATACCTCACTTGGCATCTGACTAAATCTTATTCCATGAATAAGAACAAAACAAATCGAAATACCCTCTTAAGCATTAACTACATTTGAATCCTAAAATAAAATACAAGTTAAATACCTCACTTGGCATCTGACTCAATCTTATTCCATAAAAAAGAACAAAACAAATTGAAATAACCTTTCAAGCATTTACTGCACCACAATAAAATAGACTAACCATTATCATTTATCATCACTTTCATTTTCTAATATTTATTCAAAATTATACTGAAAACTGTCAGGGGCGTTGGAAGTACAAAATCATATTTTTCATATTATCTTCTGTATTATGGCAGATATATTATTTTAATATTCTAGCAACACTAATGTAACCAGTCAATGACTAAGCCATCACATGATTTTGAAAGAAATAATACATTTAAGTGCACATTCATACTACTCACGAATAGAAAATCCAGTGTCAGGCCTATCTTTGCTGTATTTGATTTGAATTTCCCTCAGCTTCACAAGGTCATTCTTTTCTAGGGCCTCAAAGTACTCTGCCTGAGCTTTCAGTTTAGGGAGATCAGGGAAGAAATCAGCCTCTATAATTTGTTCAATCTCCTGCAAATAATAATAATATATATATATATATATATATATATATATATATATATATATATATATATATATATATATATATATATATATATATATATATATATATATATATATATATATATATATATATAGTGTGTCTGTGTCAGACATTCTCTAAATTAAAAAATGTGGCAGCTAAATACTGTGAAATGTAATTTAAAAACATCACATGAAGTTTATCCATTGCATTGTGTCTTGTCCTCTATGCTCAGAACGCCTTATACTACACTTCCAGTCTACTTCCAAATGAATGAGACTTCAGCATTAGGCATTATGTATATAAATACCCAAAAGTAATGAAAACTGAAATTCAAATTTAAATTTAGTTCACTTTTATGATCATGTAGAAAATAAAATGGCATACATTTTTCAGCTTATTCATTTACTATATAGCATGCATATTGTATAGTTCACAACATCTTGGATACTCCCTTTATCAACCGGGTTTGGCCAAGATGTATAGATTGTTACTGAAGCTTGAAAAGACTCACTGATTGAAATAAACAATCAATGAAGCAAACATGATCTAGTCACATTCACTCTGAAGTAGACTCATGTGGAGACAGCCATGTAAAGGTTTACAAACACAAAGTTTGTGTGTTTATTTGTTTATTGTATATATGTTTTGTATTTGCCTTTGAAAAAGACTCATTAAGAGTTGAAAGCGCTCAGGCTAGTTAGTTACTAGTTTCACACTGTTCGTCGTCAGTTTATTGCATCTATCTTAATCAATCCCTGACACACGTGATCCCTTGGTGGATCCAGTGCGCTTGAAATGGTTGTTATTTACCATATGAATTGTATTGTTTATATATATATATATATATATATATATATATATATATATATATATATATATATATATATATATATATATATATCTGCTCTAAATTTTAAAACAGTGCAATAGGAAACCCATTTTATGGGCCTTACACTACTATTGAACTGGTGATTATTCATTTTATTTGGATTCTTGTGAATCTCTATCCCTATGTCATTATTTACACACCATGACAAACACATGCAGCAAAGCTCAGTGTTAAAAATTCTGGACATATCTGGACACAGTCAACTTTAAAGAATCATCCAGTAAAACCTGGATTGGATGTTGCACACTGTGATCTCACAATAAATGCTTTTTATATTGAAACAAAAATTTGTACGATCTTATACTCTTATAATTTTGGTAACCACTCCGGTGACCAAAAACTTACAAAAATAGTACTGACAGCAGTCTAGCTGGACGCTCAGTGTTAAGAGGTTAGTGTTAGGACTGGTTGGCCTGGTGTCAGGATAATGTAACTGGTTGGGACATCATGCTACATGTCTGCGGCATGATGCCCCAGTGCTAGACATCGTTATAAACTGCCACACTGCAGACGACGTAGCGATATGACTAAAAAAATTGTTAAAGCTTCGTGAAAAAATCATAATCACATCACATCACTTATAATTTTGGTCATTTCTTGGCCCAGTTAAGTACCTGGCCAATAATCCATTGTTTTTCATGAGACATCAAAAAATGTGTGCACTTCCATAACCGCCATATTGATTCCCTAACTACTCAAAAGACACCAAAAAAACATTAATCAAACTACACCATTATGAAGGCACATATCATTTTGTGTATAAAGATATCCTAATACACCACAATCTGTTGTATATGTCAACAACACAAAATCAAATTTTTTACTTCTCCCAATTTTCTTAAATTAAATACTGACCTTTCAATCATATATGCTATTCTTTCATAAACAAATAGATCCATCAATAAACAGAATGCATAAACAATTGGAAACACAAATAAGTAAAATATGTAATGATTTTCAATTTTCATGTGCTGAAATCAATCATTTCCTTATTGTTCAAGTTAAAAAGTTAATTGTTGATATGTAATTTCATATTTCTATAAGCATTTCAAAGAATACTCAATTTTGACAATCAATGCAAATCATGTTACGTTAGGCACATGCTTCATTTTAATACAATGAACTTGAAACATCTTTGAACAGTTCTCCTTTTCATTTAATATCATCCTCCATTCATGATGCACACCACAAATACAATTCAATTAATATTGAATACATATTAATTAAAACTGGTTTCTTAGCTGCCTTGACCCAAGCACTTACTTTTGTGAAAAGTATTTGTACATACAAGTCCAGGCATAATACACGTCATTAAGAATCATATCTGATATTGTATCCAGAAGATCATTTTCCAGAAATACTTGTTCAAGATGACTAACTTGGGAACATGATACTAGATAATTTAAGCAAAAAATACCCAACAAATCACAATACTATCGGTGTTTCTCTTTGCTAGTAATATGCTGATTATGGTTCAACTTCAATATTCCATGTTTCAATAAATGCCAGGCTATTTCAAGCTTTCTTTATTTTATCTTTAGTGCTATATGTACTCTTAATTTCATACATAATCTGTGTATCATTTCTATGAAGTAAATATCCTTATCGATGATTATTTCAAATTTTTATCTTGAATATATCTGATTACTGATTTTGACAATGGTTTGACAGGGACTCAAAATGGCGGTGCAAGTTTCATGTGTTGCATTGTGGGTATCTGTGTACACAATCATGACGTCTGTGAAAAAAAAAACTCATATAAAAGTTCTAAGCAATCGAAAATATTTGTTCAAAAGTTTCTTGAGGACAGCGAATCAAGATTGAATAGATTTTGGTTAAACTACTGTAGTATTAAATACTACAGCAATTATTGATTAGAGACCAATTCTCACCATGTACCAATTGTCGCTATATTAATAATAACTTGCAACTACACACAAAATTTTGGTTCTTGTTTAAAAAGTAAGAAATGTGATTAAAGCTGACAAGTTCAAGCAAACTTAAGCATCAGGTAAGTTGATCAAGTAAAGCAAATTACAAAAATATCCACTTTAGCCTCTTATACATCCATTTACTGATGCAGGGAGTCATGTGGTACAATTAGCATACATGGGTCAATAAGAACTACGCCATGAAACCATACTATGATATAGGTCCCCCCTTTTATAGCTGATGCTATAAATGTGAATTCCAATATTTCCACAATAAAGCATCCTCAATTGAGCATTTTCCTTTTTCACACTTAACACAATGTAAACGCAACATCATGGTCACAGCAATCACAAATTCCCCTTGCATTCACAGCATCTCCAGACCCCATATTTTCTTGTAAAGAAATGTCAAGGGGCAATAGCCAGAAGGCATTAATTTTTTTTTCAGTTCTCCCAAAATGGGGGAAACAACTCTTCTAGAAAATATTACACTGAAAACCAAGTCTTACCCTTATACTGTTGACATGAAAGCAACTACCAATTATTCCAGGCCATGCCGATTTAATTCTAATCTAGTAAATTCTATTTTAGGACAATTAAATTATAGCAAACCTCCTAACTAGAGTTTAAGATATGTTTTATTTATCCTTCTTTTGGTTATCAAAAATGTATGTGAAACAGCTATGAAAAAAACTAGTCAAATGGCAAATATTCCTTAGTCCACATACAAAGGCATCTCAAAGATCACTGCACAATATTTTATTGGATTTTACTTAAAAGGTCACCGGCCAAACTCCAACATTTTTCTGTTTAAATCAGATTTGCATTACATGATTAAAAGTGGTTATTCTCACACAAAAAAGAACAAAACAATTAACAAGTGTAGAGAAGAAATAATGCTTTAATTACTCGAAAAAGATGTATACAACACAGTTCCTACACCTTAGATGTGATTTCCCACCTACAGAGGATGCTAGCCAGAAATGACGTACATTTATCCCCACAAAATGAAGTATATGCTTCTTGCTGCCAAAAAATAAAACAATATAAACCACGGATAGGGAACATTTAGATGAAACTACTGAAAACTAATTTGCTGTTCAGCCTCATATTGATATGCGAGCACAAAACATACAATTGTGTCACTTTCAAAACTGTTCCATTGTTCTAATTTATTTTGAAAATTCCTGTTAACACAGAGAAAAAGGTATCAATGTTGGCTTCTCTATGTCTGCCGACATTATTGAAAACAAAAACAAAGAAAATCGGCAGACTTAAATGAATCCACAGGAACCAAATTTAACTTTCTTATGTTGGCCAACTTCATAAGAAAGATTGGCACACTTAAAAGAAACCAAGGTCAGTTTTCAGGATTATTTGCTTTGTAATAAAATAACCTTTTTATCTGATACCCTGTCGGAAAGTTTAAGGAAAGAGTTTATTGCTTACTCCAAGTTGTGTTTATCCATTACCCAGGCTTCTATTTGTTTCCCAGATGTGATCATAATTTATGTTTGCAGGGCAAGAAGTATATACAACAGTAACATGCTTTAATAACACTTTTGTAACCCATTCTAGCGAAAAGATTATCATTTGCACTCACAGTGGATGTATTTTAAAATAACGATTTTTATTTGCGAGATACCATCATCCATGAATGGCAGATGCCTTCAAGTAATCAGGTGATATTTTCATCTCTTTTGTGATTTTGTTATTTGACACAAGCAATACACACTACAGAAAGGATGCATAGGCAAACCGGCATCCACTACACACACAGAGTTCATGGGTATATTTTTTTTCTTTAATAAATTTTCCATGATGAAAAAAGAAGGAACAAATGACAACAATGTAAGGTTAGTTTTTTTCATTTTATTTTCAAATAAGAGAATGTTTATCATTTCTTGTACCTTGCAAAGGGGGGAGGCACAAATTCAACACAAAATTAATTCCTTTCTTATTTGAATGAAATAATGAACAAAAATGATTGACGATATGGAATAGTAATGACAAGTTTTTAATTTATGCATACACACACTAAGACAACTTGAATTCATATTGCAGCAACATTGACAAAATGCTAAACATTATTCTCTCTCTCTGTATTATATGCAGCAGTGAAGTCTAAAATTAAATATGTTTGTTTTTATATCTCATGTATACTACCCTTGGAAAAATGTATACATATTCTGTAGAATATTATCTGTTAAGTTTTATTGTATAATAAATGAATATTGATAATTTGACCAAAAGACTTACATTGAGAATGTTGTTCTGCAGATGCATATATTTTTTACCATAAAAATGTAGATAAATATTTTAATTAGAATGAGCAAGATATGTCTACTTGTGATTTCTCTCATATGCATGTTGATTGTAGAGGATGATTATTTTCTTTGAAAGAATATCAATTTTGTTTAAATTTATTTTTATTCCTATATACTTTTCCTAAAATGTATTTTACATAGCATCTACTTGTTTTAAGAAAAAGAAATTGTTAAAACTATTGTCAAGTTGAGCCAAATTGTCTTTCCAATTGGGCCAAATTGACTATAATCCAGCATTAAAGATACAACTTTCCCATCCCTTCACCCTATTCTATCTCACAGCTTGAATTCACTTTTTTCTGGTAAACAGAGTCTTTCAAAAAAGAAAGGATCCTCTTTTCCATTATCACTCTTTTTGTTACATCCATATGCAAGTTACCAGTGCCAAATTTATGACAAATGAGGCCCTTTCATCATATTTTATTTGTCAAGAAGATTGGCCCCCTGTCCAACAAGGGCCCTGTACTAAAGCATACCTTAGCACAATTTTAAATTCTGTACTGTATGCAACACAGTGCATCATATTTGCTGTATAAGAGCACAATCGTAAGATAAATCACATATACATTTACATTGGGAAATTAAACACTTGTATGGCTATGTTGAATAGAAGGGATAAATGTTCGTCATATTCGTGTTTCGCACATGAAAACTACTGAATGTTTACAGAGATTGCCAAATAATTTTTTCATTTACAAAAATGGACTTTTAAGTCTAATTAAGCATTTTTATGATAGGCATACATAACAAATGCATTTTGTTTATGATTATAATAATATCACACTTGTATACAATATATGTGGCAAGTGACCTTTAAGATGTATTAGATTCTTTTGCATTATTATACCTCACTGTCACAATATTAATACATGTAAATCATGAGAAAGAGAAATAATTCTTTTATTTAAAAAATAAATCAGCACAAGCAGGATGAAAATTATCAAGAAAAATACCATCTTTCTGGGGATTATCTACAATAGTAAAGACAACATAAAAAAATAAATGACTCTTTAAAATTCTTTATCAATAACAAAGTTATATAGAACGGATGATCTTCAGTTTGCTGCATCATCTATAATGCTGAAAAGGCTCACAATTTCAAAAGTTTCAAGGGAATTCCAAGTCTCTAGAAAAACTAGTTATAGATAAATAGCCCATTCCATCATGTATCCCATCCACATCAGCAAAATTATCATCTGATGAAGAATTGCTGGCATCAGAATCACTCTGTCAAACCTGTGGTAGTTATCTTGGAGTAAATCCTTTGATAGCAGAAGGCCTTAAACCAAAACCCTTATCTAACATCTTCCCAACAGTGCCTGTTAAACCACAATTTAGAAGAGCAAAACCGGTGTTACATTCAAGAGTAATAACATGTGACAATTTTTACAGGAAGTTAGAGAAGGCAAAAGGAGAAGAAAAGGCAAGAACTGAAAGAAGGATGTACACTGGAGAGATTAGAGAAGAAAGCACAGATAATAGTACAAAAAGTGAATAAAGATGAGAACAAATCAAGAAAATGTTTGGAAGAAAAGAAAAAGAACTCTAGCTCTGATTTTGATATGTTTAGTAAGTTTAAGTCTTCTGATCCACCAGTGGAAGAGTCTGATTATGAGAATGTTGAAAATGAGGCTAAGGATATATTCTGGCAAGTGGCGACATTGGTACCACCAATCCTGTGTGGGATTAGATACGAGAGAAAGACAGACAGACATACAGATTGATGAGGCAAGTAACACAAAATACTAAAATTATCAGTATTAAAGTGTATACAATGTGAGGATAGTCTGAATGCTATCAGCAACTTTATGTTTGCATTCATGTATGCACAGTGTGACAGCAATTTACAACTTTTGAAAATAGTATTAATACTTCAAATAACTTTTTCATTATGCATTCATTATTCTGAGAAAATTCAACTAATTGATGGAGTCCTCATTAATTTCCCTAGTATTAAAAGAGAACAAATTATGTGCAGTGTTTGGAACGATTATTTAACCCTAATGCATGTTTATTACTGGGAAGAAACTAGCAGAAATGGGCTACTTCCTGTAATGAGTTTTGTTTGACAGAATTTGTGACCGTAATGGTTAAAATAAAGGTTAATTAGCCAGACTAGGTTCATGCGATGGTCGTCCTAGAGTGATGCGAAGGTACGTTGCTATATTTTGAAAGGATGTGTAGTTTTTTCAGTCTTCTTGCAATTATGAAGTGATAAAAATCAATTCGAACGGAGGGTTGTGGTCACACTTGCATTCCTTGTGTTAATTTATATTACTGTTATGGTGATTTCATGTTGTCAGAAATTTCGTCGTGCTTTATTGATAAAACTGCATACTCCTGTGGTCTTGCATTGTAGGCCTAGTTCATGGATGATTATAAAACAACCAGGAAAAAGTGACGAGAATTGGTCTCCAACTAGTACTATTTATTTTTGAATGAGTAAATACTTCTACATGATAACGTCTACATAAATTATGGTTGAGATTCAAACCTCAGTGTAGGTTTCTTCATCCAGAACTTTAACGACAGGCTTTTTGTTTACTTCTGGAACTGCCGACTTCAACACAAGGCTTTTCTCGCCAGATGTTACCAACGCCATAGTTTTGTTACATAAATATTCGATATTATCTTAAACACTGTTAATTAGTTTTATTGCATATTTGTTTGCATGCTGTGAACCAATTAATATCAGCGAAAGTCAACGTTCTTTCAACATCGTACTATTCAGCGGATGCGGAAGTGAGGTTTGTTGTTAGATTGGTCTTAGTACTACTTTTTGGAGATCCTTTTATATTGAACATTTATCACATTTGGTGGTCCATGTATTTACCACAAACCACCACAAACCACCGCAAATCACCACAAACCTAAATTATAATGTTAATTTATCTGTGAAAATATGTTACAAGGTAACAAAATGTGTAACTAATCATATAATTTGTGAAGAAATTTTGAAATGAGACTGTTCATTTTACGCTTAGTCCGATTTGCAATTTTAAAGTGTTCTTACGATATGTGCATTTCTTTTTCATAGCCATTACAACATTCGTTACATTTATTAGGTAATTGCACTAAGTAACAATTTAAAAATATATTTGAGTGTACTTTGGTATATTTCAGTACATTTTAGTAATTAGCTACAATGTCTAAGCATCAACGTTCATGAAGTTGGGGTACAAATATTAGTACTATTTAATAACTAGATGTGCATTTCTTATTTCATAACTGTTTTTATTTTATTCCCCCAAAATTTAATTGCGCTGCTATAAATAATGCTTACTGTTTTCTCTAGAAATTCCATACATCGCTAGCATGTATAGAAATGAGAGGTCATTTAAACAGTAATTTACAACATATATTATTTCCTATTTTTTAACATACGTAATGTAAATTTTAAGCTTTCAAAAAAGCGCCCCCAACTTGAAATTTAGTAATGAAACTTAAATCATGTGGACAAATTCATTCTATAGAGATAGACTTCCGCAAATTGCACATTATAAAAAGACCAGTTAGAAACAATTTTGATTTTAAAAGCTATATTCCTTAAAAAAAAATTAATTTTAGTTTTGCGTTATGGTCTAGTTGTATAGAACTGAAAAAGTGTTTAAAGGGAACTAAATCCTTTTATCTACTATCGCAATCTACCATTTCAAATCATCTGCCCAGAAGTTGTCTTATTGTTATTTGATGTAAACACCAGAGTAAACAATGTTTGCCGTAACTAATCTTTTCATATGATTAAAAACTTTACAAAAACACATGTCAAAATAGACCCTCACACAAAACACACAAAAAAAAACACTAGGGTTTTTTTTTATAATAAAGCCATGAACAAAATAAATGGTGAATTTGCAATAAATGAATCATTATGAATGATTTAAATAGGAGCTAAAACTATACTGGCTGACACGCGAATGAAAAGAACAAATTAATAAAACTTCTTTGATATACATATAGCAGGAGTCCTCCCCTTTAAAATACTAAAGGAAGAAAACAAAATTATAGAACCGATTGCAGAATAAATATACGTTGAATTAAATTGTCTAAGTCAATTCATTCAAACTGCTTTTGCTTTTTAACTTCTCGGTCTTTCCCGTTGGTTTGGCTTTCGATCGATGTTCTTGGCACCATCTGAGACAGAATTTATTTGTTGAAACTATTTCTGTTATGTCTTGCTTTTTTTTCGAATTATTACGCAATTTATGGAAAAATTGTTATGCGTTACTCTTCAGTTTAACAACACTAAATTATGTTGTTGACGCAAGATGCGGCAACATTTCGGTAAAAAGGTAACTGCTTTTACCAAGCAGTGCACATCTGAAATACCAATAGTCCGAGTTTCCTCTGACCCTTGCCATATAAATGAACCAATCAGAAAAAAAAAATCTTACTTAGAACTTATGGACAAACCATAGTGCCAAAATCATCGAACAACGTTCTAAAAGACAACATTAAATTGACTGGAAGCCACAATATGCCCCTGAGCTGGTTCAGCTCTTATATCAAACCGTAGACCTCCAGTTGGTATTTTAGTCCGAGTTTCCTCTGACCATTGTTACCCCCACCCCACAACATAAACGTCCAAATATCAAATATGGGGGGCAAGGGTCAAAGGAAACTTATGCAAAAGCACGGGGACGAAAAAATGGATGTCCATTTGTATCTTTCATTTTGATACTCTGGTTTTTGTCAACTATTTTTGTGATATAAAGTCTTCCTAAATTAAAAGTCCTGTCAGTTCCGATTGTTGGTCCTGTGTTCTTTTATTTTCTTCTCCCAAAAATGTAATTATGTTATTTTGTTGTTGGTATATAATATATAATATGATGGATGGCACTTGTTCTCTGTCGTTTATTATTCACTTTACAAACCTATGTTTTCCACACATACCAATTATCTGTAACAGCTCATCGGCAATATTTTCTAAGTATTTTAGTTTTGATAATTTCTTTTACATTCTTTTCTATACGTTTTATTCCTTTCTTGTTGGAAGTTCCATGGTCCATTTAAATAGTCGTCTCATTTTAATTCTCTATAAATTTTCATAGGTTTTGAGTAGATAAGTCAGTCTGATATTTTTTCCATTGTTTTGGGATTTGTTTTCACGTACGGCGGATTGACATGTGGTTGAAACAACGCCATCTAACTATTAATGAGATTTTCAGAATTATTTGAGTGCATTTGAGTAACATTCAATACTATATTGCATATATTTTGTAACCCCTCCACAAACATTTTATGAAATAATATTGGTCACGAATAATTAACAGAAAAAAAGTAAAACCAACACGTTTTGTCAAACGTAGCAGTTTAATTATCCAAGTTATAAATAAAAATATAAGATTAATTTATAGTATATGAAGCGAATCGAAACTAATCCTTGTAAAGGTCTACGAAAATCCTAAATGAATAAAAAGTCACTTATAAACTTTAATACCTATGTACCATTTGTGGAAGTAGCCCATTTCTACTAGTTTCTACCCTGCGTTATATGCGTTAGGGTCTAATAATCGTTCTGAACACGGCGCAGAATCTGTTCGCTTTTATTACTAGGCTCTAATATTTGAATGTAATGACGTCATCAACCGTTATTTGCATTATCAGAACTTTAACTATATATTTTTGTTCTGGAAATTTATACAAAAATTATTAAATGATGCAATCTGAAATAAAATATAGTTAAACATTTTATCTTGCAAGATTAGTTTCATGACGTTATTTAGCCCGTGATAGGAATGGGCTGCTTCCTCAAATGGTACATTTTTATACGGTTTGTGTCTGTAATTGAAAAAATAAAGGTCAATTCGCTCGATTGGATTCAATGCTATTGTCGTCCGAGAATGATGCGAATTACGTTACTGGTTTTATTTTTTTAATGGATATGTGTAGTTTTTCAGTCTTCGTGCGATTCTGAAGGGATAAAAGACGCGTGAGGAAAGTCGAACAGAGCGGAGGGCTGTGGTCATGCTTGCATTCCTTGTGTTAATTTATAATACCGTTAAGTTGATTTCACGTTGTCAGAAATTTCGTCGTGCTTTAACTGCAGACTCCTGTGGTTGGATGCAGTTGCACGCATGGTTTTTATGCAAGAATATTGCTTTTTTGGGCATCTTCCTGTAAAAGTGTTCAATCCATTTCTTTCCAGTATTTTTGACAGGAACTACCTAAAGAAAACAGGGTATACATGTTTTTAAACATCATAGTATAGAGATGCATCATGTATAATATTTTATTATTCGCGGCAGTTGTTAATACCGCCTAATGTTAAATTATTAATGCTGTACGATAGAGGCAAAACGCCCTTTACAGGCGGCGTGTTGCCCCATAACTGTTTAAATGTTGTACACTTTTTAACTAACCGTTCATATGTCTAAAATTATTCTATACTTATTTGCAGATGGTACGAACTTACAGAAGGAAAACTGATCTAGGAAATTATGGGACACCAGCTCTAAATTATGCTCTTGAAGCAATTCGTTGTGGAACTCCACTGAAAGCTACTGCCAGAAATTATAGAATTCCAGCTAAAACTTTGCGCAGTCATAGAGATTTGAAGTTTTTGCAACCTGAACGTTCAAAACTGGGAAGTAAAAAACTACTGTTTTCAAATCTGATTATGAGTTACTTTTAGTCGAGCACATCCAGTCCATGGAAAAGGCATCATTTGGACTCACCACTATTGACGTACGGCGTTAGGCATACGACTGAGCATTTCATCTTTATATTAAAAAAAAAAACATTTCAAGGCAATGCAGCATGTATTGATTGGCTGAAAGGCTTTACGAAAAGGCATCCAAATAAAGCTATTAGAGCTTCAGATGCAACTAGTATCAGCAGAGACGTGGGCCATAACAAGCTACAGGGAGTTATTTTTTTTATCAAGCAATCTTGACGCAATACTTGTTGATGGTCTCCGAATATGGAATATGGATGAAACAGGCATTAATAATGTCCACAAGCCAGTAAACATCATTGCATCCAAAGGTGTTAGATCAGTTGGCAAAGTTACAAGCGGTGAACGTGGTCAAACTATTACTGTAATATGTGCCATGAATGCGGCTGGTACCTTTGCACCAGCAGCATTTATCTACCCACGCAAACGAATGGTTCCCTCACTGATGAATGGCCCACCAGCCAGAGCATTGGGCTTGTGTAGCCCAAGTGAGTGGACAGACTGTCATATTTTCTTGCAATGGCTGGAACATTTCACATCTTTTGTGAAATGTACGAAGGACTCTCCGCACATTCTTCTTGAGTCATAAAACGTTGGAAGATGTTCTCTATGCGAGAAAGAAATTGTGTTGATAATTTCCTCCCCTTTGCGCACATCGAATCCAGCCTCTTGATGTCACATTTTTCAAGACACTAAAAAGTGCTTTCAATTTGGAATGTGGAAACTGGATGACAAGCAATCAAGGAAGACAATTAAGCGCATTTGAAGTTGCGGAAATTGTTTTCTTCAGCATATAACTGATAACATATTATCAATAACAGAAAGCTGTCACCGGTTTTTAAGCCCGCGGTTGTTGGCCTTTTAATCCAAATAAGTTCACAGATGATGATCGCTCCTTCTATGGTAACTGATGAACCACAGCCAGTATCAGATGGGCCTAATGCGTGTCAACAAGCACTACCTATATCACCTCAGCTAATTGAATCAAATAAGACAGCTGATCACCTGTTGTTTACTCGCTGCACAAACATGTCTGAGTGGTTGGGTAATGTAGAAACATCTGTTCAAGAGGACAAGACAGCAGTCAAACAATTAGTTGGTACTCCTACAGTTATTGCAGGTGTTGCAGGCAATACCGAAACATCGAATGAGGGAAATAGGTTAGTTGATGATCAATCGCTTAGTAACGTTATGATCACTTCTGGCAACGCAAAAACATTGACTGAAGCAAGCAAAACGGTTGAACGTCTGCTAACTGGTAGTTATACAGTCACTGTAGATCGGTCGGGTAATCCAACACATCACTCTGCCATCACCTTGGAGAAGACAGACAATCGGAAAATGTTTGACGAAGCTATTCTTTCTGGAAGAACGGAAAGCGCTACCTTGGAGGTATCTCATAACGAAATAAAAATGCAGACGAATCAGCATTTGTGAACATATTGCTTATTTTTCGCCAAAGCCTAGAATATCCAGTCAGCGCACAAGAAAGCGAAAGGCAGAATAAGCCATGAACTTAACATTATCACCGTATTAGAAAGATGATTATTGAAAAGCAAATAAAGACGATGGCAAATACAAAAGGCAAATGTGATAAAAAATATACAGGCCAGTGGGAGCAAACGGGATGAAATCAAAGTTTCAATACAGAAAGAAATGCGGAAGAGAAAGAAGCAGACACGTAGAGGGGACAAAAAGAGAGGTAGAAAACCGTCTCAGATTATGAATACACAAGATGACCATGAAAAGGGAGAAAATGCTTCGCGATCAAAGTCAGTTACTAAGCACGATCTTGCCTTGTCAGCAGACACACCACATAATAAAGACAACATTTGTGGAAACTGCGAATTTAAATATGGAAGAAGTGATGATCCCTTAATAGAAGATTCCTGGTCGCAGTGCAAAGAATGTTCCAGATGGTGCCATGAATCCTGTGGCACCACCCTCAATCTGCAATTTTGCTGTGCTCAGTGTGAACAATAAAGATTTTACCATGACCATTCACTATTTTTGGGATTCTTTTTCTTCATTAACGATGGAAATTAGGGAATAATTAGACTTGAACATAGCTACTTGCTTATCCGATTTGTCGTGCTAAGTTGAATGATGTAACAGTATGTAGTTTTAGCATTTTTGCCATATATAAAATTTCCATATAGGAATAATTCTTGATTTTACAGTTCAATTGTATTCTTGTAATTTTCCAGACTTTTATAGATGTTGAATGCATTGTGGACAAATGCCCCGGAAAGAGGGGAGGATGCGTGTTGCCCCAGAATAGGGGAAAATGCCCCTTTATATAAATTTTTACCGTTTTTCATTTTTCTCGTAAATAGTTTCTTCATTGAAATGATACATCATTCCTTTATGTTAGACGCAAAGCATTCTTTTAATAAATTGTCCATTTGCGAACACAATCATGTAAATCATGCTAAAATTACCAAAGGTTGTTACATGGGGTGTTTTGCACCCCTCTTCTACCCTATTGTATGTAGTTCAATTTCAAGTAGGCATAATCTGGTTTGTTGTTTCGTGTGCTTCCTGCATGCAATATACAGTGTCGACGTATAGCGGAGTGCAACGCAGGGAACATACGAAGCTCTGCACGTCTTTTTACTCAAATACACTTAAATATACAAATTAAATATATCTTTGGAGGTATATTTATATACGTATACTAGTTTGATGAATTTAAATATTTTCTCCGTTGTTTGCTATTGACGTTATTTGCATCCAATATAATCCAGTATATTAATAAATATGAGCACGTGACATGGACTGAACGTGCTTTCTGTCATCTTCGCTAGCCAAGGTTTCGATAACCCTATCTAGACTTTGGCATATCGAGCAGGTATTTCTGAGTTTTGGGTCTGTGTCTTTCATTGGATGCGGCTGCAAGCCACCGCATCTAATCCAAATTAATTTTTCAAATATGAACACAGTTCCTACGTGGCATGAGGAGTGCACAACTTGAACTGACTAACATATAAGTAATTTTCCAGTGTCGGTCCGTATTTGCACAAATATCTTTCACTTAAATATACTTGTAATGGCTTTCCTCAGGTACATAATTATACTTTCAATGTTAAACTTACTAAGTATCCTTTATAGGGCAATTGCAACCACCATTTTCGGCGAATGTACAATGCACCACGCTATTGGTTAGTTGGCATTATACACTAAGGGAGGCTTTGTTTTTTGTCGTTGTTCTGGGGCTTAACGCCATTTTTCTGCACACGATAGGCTATACATGGCGACCATTATTAAGAAACCGAGAAATCCGGGGAAAGAACCATCGACCCACGAGAAGCTATTGGCAAGCTTTCTCACATATCCACATTCGCCGAATCTTAGACTCGAACCCACGCAGACGGAGGTGAAATGACAGTGATCCGTAACGGAGAGCGCTTCTGGCCACTCGGCCACTCGGGGCCAAATTAAGGGAGGCAACATATAAAATCCAATAGATGTTGCTAAGACAAAGCACCAATATAGCTATTCGATCCGCCCAGGTATATATAGGGTTATCGGAACCTTGGCTAGAGAAGATGGCTTTCTGTCAGTAAATGGTATATGTAAGATAAGACTAAAATAGAAGGATTCGGTGTTTTCACGAACCTTTTTTCATCCTTTCTTTTCTTTAAATGTATTACATGTAATTAAAACTATAATGGATGGTTTCTTAGTTTATAATAATAATAATGGAAATTCGTGAAATCATTAATTTAGTTGAACAATATTGACATATTAGGCACTTTTTGATTGAGGTTCCATTTCTCTTTTGATCAAGTGATGTTATAACATCATTTAAAAATAAATAAAAACATCAAGCAATGAAAACAGGAATGAAGCGCATGGTCGTTGTTATCAGCACATGTCGAAGAAAAAAGTCGACTTTACAATATTTTGGACATCTGTTCATTATGAACTTAACAATATGTTTATATAGCTACTAGATACTAGCCAAGATTAATACCTGATTTTTCATAGAAATAATGTTTTTATAATGACTAGTAAGTATTTAAAGTGAGACATTAATTTCTACTTGTGGCTCTTTATACTGATGGTGGATGTTAGGATTTTTTGTTATAATTAGCGAAAAGTATTTTATTTATTTTTTTTATAGTAAATCCCCAATTTCTAGTTTGTAATTCATTACACTCAATGGTGGAAACTTTACATTACTCGTATATAAATCGAGGGCCGAGTATGTATTGGATCGAGTACGTTATGGGCTGATTTTGGATAGACTGAGTTAGTTATGGTCCGAGAACGTTTTTTTGCTATGAGCCAAATAGTCCAGGAATCCTTTACAAAACTTACTGAGAAATTAGAAGATAAATACATACACGCGCGCGCTTTAAAATCTAATGCCAGTATGAAATGGAATCAATATTTGGAAACATAAAGAATCTCTGTTAATTATTAAGAAAAATACCAAATGGTACTAGATAGTGAAATCAGTTAACTTGGATTCATCTGCAAGTTTAAACTATACTTCATTTGAGAACTAATTTCATCGTCACCCGATCGGTAAAATGTTGAAAGTTACAGATTATTATTATTAGCATATATTAATAATAATTGACATAATATAGTTTACTTTTGTTTAAATAACACAATAATACTTTTAATATTAAACATGTCTTTGAGTATATTTGAATGTACATGTATTTCGAGTAAAAAGACACACCCAACGAAATAGGGAACCAGACTAAATTTTAATGAATATTCGGTCCAATTGGGTTCATTTGTGTATATAGACGTGCATTTGCTTGTACCACGTGTTGTCCTTTTTCAACCTGCTCAATCAACATGGCAGTACCTAAGAAACAAAAAGGAGGAGAAAGTATGTTAATTTTACCAGTGTTTGCAATATACTGGACATAAAAATGGTTATGTTGCATTATATATCGTATGTGAAACGTTATCGCTTGTATATGGTGAATCATACATGATAATTTTTAATTGGAAAGGAATTTTTGTAGTCGGCACTCGTGCCTCGGATCCAGCTTTTTGAATCGACATGGGTTATCATAATTAAAATGAAAATGGATTACAAAAAAATCAAACAAAACTATAGCTACCAGTTTTCTAAAATATTTTACTTATAAATTTGCATGGAAGTACAGTATTATCTCATTAGTGGCTTTGTAAAGTGATGGGTTATCGGTGCTAAGGCACATGTTGGGACAAGGAACTAACGAGTTGTCTCCCTCGTTGCCAGTTCGTTATGTCCTCTTCGAAGTCGCGTGTGCTGTTGAGAGATAAATCCAATAAAGCAATATCCCGAGAGAAATAAAAGACATATTAAGGGACAAAATTCATCAGAAATATAGTAGTCTGCCTTTGGTCCATCATGAATTGCACTCCATCTCCAGTCGTCAAATGTATTAAATTGCACAATTATAATTTAGCTTAGGATTATTTTGTCCCTTAAAACCTAGTCATACAAAGTAAGCACCATCACCTCGATATTTTTCTTATGTTTGGGTGATAGGTCTTACTGCCTAAATAATGGTACTGTTTAGCGTGGTTTTATGTCAACTAACAGTATAACGCAAGTAAAATTTTCAGTAACGACTCTTTTCCACAAAGTAAAGTTATAATGTTTTTGTCAGACATAATAAATTCAAATTCTCACAGAAGAAATGGATATGTTTTCAAGTTTCGTTGGCCTATATTTGAGTTGGCTGGAAAGCGTGAAAGCCAGGAATTCTGAAATCGGATTAGGTTGAAATATTATTCTTAATTAAACGAAAAAATATATTATGCCTAATAGAACTATAAGCAACCTTTCGTTTTGTTCAAGAAACATATCTTCTACATGAACCTACTGGAACATACCTCGGCATACCTTGACTAACATCACATTGCAACAAATTCAAGTGTGTCAATGGAGCATAAAAATGTGTCCATTTGCTAGTGTCATATTTTGATTCCACTAGGATAAAGACTGCACAGTAAATATATTAATTACACAATAATTAGTGGATGAGTGTTGATATAGGATGCCGAGTGTGAGATATTCCTGAAACTTGGACTACTCGTTAGGATGTCATTGACATCTGAAACTGGGCTATGTAAGGTCGTTATTAGGGTCATAAGACAGCACTAAAACAAAACAATGTGTTACGTCTTACATTGTAGGACTAATACTTCAGCATACCATAATTACTTTCGCATTTCAACAAATTTAAATGTATGTCAACGGAATGTGAAAATGCGTTCATTTGCCAGTGTCATATTTTGATTCCACCAGGATAAAGACAGCACAGTATATTAATTTCACATAAATTAGTGGATGAGTGTTGATATAGGCTGCCAAGTGTGTGAGATATTTCTGAAAGTTTGTCTACTTGTTCCAATGTCAATGATATTGGAACATGTTATGCAAGGCCATTTTTTGGGTTGTAAGATGAACCAATAAAACAAAAACGTGCTATGTCTTATATGTTTAACATTCTTGTGAGAAGTCCCACCTTCAGTCAACTCGACAGATATTGTCTTAAAATATTGGATCTTCAATTTGGATCAATTTGGGTTTAAAACCACCATTAGTAGTGATTGTAAGCATAAACCTTATTATTGTAACAGAACTGTCATGCCACAATAAATGTTTCAATCACTACGAGAAATGAAACTATGCCGTTATTTAAGTTTGTTGCTGCCTTTCTTTGAACAAAGGTCTTCAGTTTGCTTAGATGAAAGTTCATGTGTTATTGATGGCACCACTAAAAGCGTCTTGAAGGACCAAACAAATTGCCATTTTTATTGTTGTGGCAAAATCAAATAATTGTAAAACATCGGCAAAGACCAACTTTTTTCATTTGCTTAGGTTATATATTGAATGATCAGTGCTCAGAGGTAATCTGTTTTTAAGTTTCAGGAAAACAATTATTTCTGGTACATTTTTCAAAAAGGAAAACATTGCAATCATCTGGTAAGATTGTAGTCATACATATTCCCAATTTCACAGGTGGTTGATTGTAGCTAGTCAGGTAGTATGACTATTTGGGTTAAATTACTGTAGAGTACCCAGACCAGACATCAAACAAGTTATGATATGACAGTGCCATGTTGTTAGGGTGATTTGTCAGTGTGAACAAATGATTTGCATGGATGCCAACCATTATGATTTGGGCGTGAATTTCAGGACTTTTTCAGTGATTCACCCATTCACACCACATGCAGAAAAATCATGAATTCCTCAATTCTCAATTATTTGAAATCTTTAATAAAATAACATTTGCCGTTAAGTGCTAGTCCTGATATTGGCAATTGCCGAAACAGTCCTGTATTGCTTTTCGCAATATTAGTAGAACTATAGCCAACTGATACAGTTGGCCCAGTAGCAAGTATTTTAGCGTATTTTAATCTATATGTATAACAGTAGTTTTACAAATGTGTTTTGGAGAAACTGGGGCCTAACCAGAATTTTGCACGGCGTGTGTGCCATCAACACAGATTTGAATTGCCGTTGGAATATATAAA
Organism: Potamilus streckersoni; assembly: GCA_016746295.1. Taxonomy (NCBI): domain Eukaryota; kingdom Metazoa; phylum Mollusca; class Bivalvia; order Unionida; family Unionidae; genus Potamilus; species Potamilus streckersoni. The sequence goes on along the minus strand of JAEAOA010002346.1, from coordinate 529,657 downwards.
AAATTGGCTGTGTATCCAGCCATCAAACACCGAAATATATCATGCTTTTTGCACAGTGAGCCATACATTTTAACATTGGGCATGGCAGAGATGATTTGAGGAAGCACATTGGTAGCAAAAAACACATAGAGGATTTTGAAATTTAAGAACTCTAACAGATTTCAGCTCGGGAATTTTTTAAGTTATCAATGGAAGACCTGCAAGCTACCAACGCTGAAACATTAAGTTTTCTTGTTGAACACAGTTTTCATCAGCTGGATCCTGTGCTAAACATTTTTCCGACAAAAATATTCCCGGACTCTAAGATAGCTTCATGAATTCATGTCAAAATTCATGAAGTTTTATCCCTATTTTTACTACTTGCGAGCCTGGAGAGGTGGAAGCTATGGATTTATGTAACATTAGATTCCAGTTCAACTTTATATAAAAATTTGTGGCTTCCTGTCATGGTGCCTTTGAATTTCCGATCTGCAAACCCAACACTATATACCAATTTTACAACCAAAAATGTCATCTAAAAGATGACTAGATGGTATATTTTGCCACCAATAAGGGAAAAAAATTGCAAAATGTGAGGTTGGAAAAGCCCAAAGCAATCCCTGGATGTCTTAACTGAAATAACCCTTAAATTGCAGACTTGTTGAATGAGAGCAAAAATTACAAAACTATGATCATTGCACTCTCCACAATAATAGTATGACATTTATTTGTAATCTGAATTGGTCATAATTATTGGTCAAACATTTGTGATTATTCTCCCAAATAATTAATGAGCGTGTCATTGAAAGGACTGACATTGATTCAGTTGGGTAAAGTTAATATGTTGTTTATTTGATAAAAAATTTGCTTCAAGTCCTATTTAAAAGATAAATCCATACAATGATAATTATTTTTTACATATATGTATTGTGCCTTTATGATAACGCTTTTTTGTTTTAATTAGCTTGCTTTAATTTGCCATACAGTGTCATGGAAATGGTAATTGAAATTTATGGGAAAGTGTGACACTTATAACCTTACATAAATAAGCATGTTATGAAATATCATTTTGTGAGAAAGAACATTGAAAATAACACCAGATACAGAACAGAATATTAATATTGAAAGTGTTTATGTCAAAAGGTTCATGTTCATATTGTTGATAAACAGGGATGTACTTGTTTGGAATTATATTGCCTATACCTCGGAGGATTACTTTTTCATATTTAAAAAGTGTAGAGCAATTCTCGAGCCACCACAGCATTTCTGTTGGGACTCATGGAGAGATAGTGGAGGGTCTTTTCCTAGTCCTTTCCACTCTCTATCCACCCACAACCCTAATGTGAAGGGATTCTAACATTTTCTTGTGTCCAGAAAAAAATAGTGCACATACTTTTAAGCAGATTTCAGCATCCCAGTGAACCTTGGTAAACATTTTCTAATTATTTTGCAAAGAGCACATTGTTAACTTTAGTTTAGTCATTAAACAACCAAATTAGATAAATAATGGCATTATAATAAATACTTCAGAACCGGCAGTCACCAAGACCAAGAAGATTCCTGAAAAGTCTAAGGTTGCAAAAGATTCGCAGAAAAGTAAGGAGAAGGCCCTAAAAGCCAAGAAGAATGTTCTCAAGGGTGTTCATAGCAAGAGGACACATAAAGTGAGGACCTCTGTCCACTTCCGCAGACCCAAGACACTTAAGCTTAAGAGGCAGCCTAAGTATCCCAGGAAGAGTGTACCAAGAAGGCCCCAGTAAGTATATAAAAATTTATTTGAATCACATGAGGGATCATTTTGCTTTAAAAGGAAAAAATTAATGTTTCAGACCAGGATACTGTCCAGATGCTTGCCAAAACTTGGGAACAGACAGGAAAATATCAATATACAGTAGTCCCCTCTTGAATGGCCCCTCTCCTCACTAGCGATCACCCGCTTCTTATGGTCAGAATCTGAAGTCACCGACAAAATTATGTTCAAAATTACCCATCATGAAAGGCCACCCGACTAACGCGATAAGCGGCCAGCATATTTGTGAAAAAAATATATTTACCCCTCACAAGTAGCCTCATTTTATTTTGTAATATGTATCCAGAACCAATTTTATTCATAGTGTGTTTCTCGATGTCAGGCTTTCGTTCTTGAAAGAAGTGTTGACTAAAGTACACATGCCACTAAGGTTAATATTATATCATTTATACCTCACGAGAAATCATTTATTCCATAAAGCCGAAAAAGACTCAAATTTTAATCCATAATAAAAGGTAAGTACACATAATCCGATTATCGTTACAGCATGTTATCATAAGATGTTTGGTTTAGCCTCTGATAATTGTTAAGATTACACTTAATAGTAGTAACAGCTGAGAAGTGGCAGTATTGATGTACCATACATAAATTTGAGAAAATGGTTTGATAGCCTTTATGGCTTCCCTTTGTAAGATGTTGAGCTTGTTCACTTCCATGATTAGTGACTATTACTATTGGCAATAGTTGTCAAGTTTACAAATCCTAACGGCCGCAAAGTCCTATTGTTCATATCAAATATGCGTATGTATCTTCTCTCCCTTAGTGTTAGTAAATGTAAAAACAATAGGGTACCAGACTGCGAGTAATGAATCGCGTGACAATCGCTGCCTTTAAAAAACATCGAATCTTGTTTAAATGCAGGAAAAAAAATTGTTTTATCAGTCTTATAGTTGCAACATTGATGATTATAACCAGACGTAATTGTCAAGATCACAGGGTCAGCATTTGGCTAAAAAAAAGAACAAAGCAGGGTACCAGGCAACAACCGAAAAAGCATGTGACAACATACTTGTTGCTTCCTTTATGAAGGCATTTCGTCCTCTCAACAAATGTTTCGTCTGCATAATTAAATCGCATACAGATAGCAACATCTGAATAAATCATTACCAAACATTAACATGTCATCACGTAAATGGAGACGATTATTTCTGAAAAAGTCTGTTATTAGTCTACAACATCTGGTGAGAGGGGGTGTTGAAAAATTTAGGTAAAATAGACTCTACTAAAACAATTTTATGTTGAAAAGACTTGAATAAACAACATTGGAACCAATAAGGGATTTATTCAGCAGCAGTGGGAAAATGGAGCAAATGGAAAGAGAATTGTGTATGTACCAAAATTTAAATGACGTTTTTGAAGGGTTTTGCAATGTGCTTGACAACAACACTCGCTCGCATATCACACTTATGTCAAGAATAAGAACTATTAATACATATTCAGTTGAGATATGTCAACTATTATAACAAGAACCATTCAATAATGTTGCTTTTAAACGAAGTTAATAAATGCTTTACAAAATTTAAGTTTTCTTATTACGTACATTACATATACTTCTGATTAAAAAATGAGTCCCCCTCCGGAAAGGCCACCGGCCAAATACCGCCACTTTCCCGGTGCAGTAGTGGTGGCCGTATAATTGGGGGACTACTGTATATGAACTGATTGTTTAAGGTGAAAAAATGTTTCCTATTGCACTGGTTTTAAAATTAAGGTAGGTAAGTATTTTTCTTTAAACATTATATATGTTGTAATTATTGGTATGTATATAATGCACTAAGTGGCCTAGTAGTTTGAGCGTCTGCCTTGGATGCAGGAGGTTGTGGGTTCGATCCCCGGTCGAGTCATACCAAAGACTTACAAAAATGGTACTAACAGCTTCCTCGCTTGGTGCTCAGCAATAAGAAGTTAGTGTTAGGGTAGTCGGCCTGGTGTCAGGATAATGTGACTGGGTGGGACATCATGCTATATGTCTGCGGCATGATGCCCCAGTGCTAGACATCACTATAAACTGCAACACTGCAGATATCATATGACTGAAAAATTGTTAAAGCTACGTTAAAAATCATAATCACATCACTTCACATCACACCTCACTAAGTGCTTCAAGTACTGGGCTAATCCAGCCCATTTAGCATACATGCCAGCCATTACATTCTTGTCGTAAACATTTTGCTTTTTCTTCCAGCAAATTATGTTGTACACTGGCATGTATATGGATTACGCTATTTCGTACAATAAAATTTAAATAATCTCTTTAATTCCACTTGTATAAATTTGAGAATATTCTAACAAAATTGAAGGCTGCATAAGGATAAGAGTACTTAGCTTGAGAAACATTTTCAAGAAAACGGACTTGTTTCTTTAAATTTAAACATTAACTAGTTGGTTAGCAGACCATTCTGTACTTTATAGAAATAGGCACCATAAATTAAACAGAATGCATTACAGTATGAGTTGTGGGTGTTAAATGTTAGAAAATGTTAGAGCAGATGGATCTATTTAAACTTCGAAACATGTAAAATCAGAAAAATAGACAAATTAGCTCTGCTTTACAAACTCTAGAAGAATTTGAGAGTAATGTTGTAGCATGTTGAACACCTGATCAAGCTCATTGTAAAATTTCCATTTACGCTGATTCAGTGAAAGTTATAATACTTAAAGAGAGTATTGAATATAAATAATTTTTCAGTATATTTTTCGTTTGTATTCTGGTTCTAATCCATAAGGGTTTTGCCATTCGTGGCAAGAATTTTAACCAGCTGCAGAATGTGGTTAGTAACAAAAATATAGGCATCTTTTTCATTTGCACTGTGATTCTGGCATTATACTTTTTAAGAACAAAGGACATTTTTGCCACTTATAATAACAATAATTATGCTTATACCTCTATGGGTGTTGGCATATATGAATTAATGCTTAAATCAATTAAAAAGTATTGGGCTAAACCAGCTCAGATGTACAAATCAATTTTAGGATTTAAAAAGAAATTTTGTTGTGCTAAGAAAACTTGCTAGAGTTAGCAGTGAAAAACATGGACAGTTGTCCAACTGGAAAAATGTTTTTTGTCTTTGTTATTTTAATGTGGATTCTGTACCTTGAGAAGATTAAGTACAATCTGATCAGTATTTGGTAAGATCAAACATGTGCATGTACATTTATTAGTTTAATACAACTTGAATTTTTGTATTATTCTTTTTATTCAACAAGCAACACTGATTTGGAGTTCAACAGACAAATAATATATTTTTAAGTAAACAACTCCATAATTGTCAGGGGAATAAAGAAAAAATGGGAAATTTGATGCTTGTAATGTGAATGAAAGAATTTTTACTGCATTTTCAGTGCTTGTTTTAAGTACCAAATGGTATGTGACCCACAAGTTCTAATAGCAGACTGCAGTGCAATAAAATTGTACATCTAAATATAATTTGGGTTATACATGTACAACATTTTTTGACATTTTGCCTTTTCTTCTAAGATGCAGACACGCTTACCATCCTGCATTTTGCATATTAGTCCTGCAAAATGCCCAAATTTGCCTTTGTGTCTCGAAAATATGCATTTAGTTTTGAAAATCTGCTAAAGTGTGGATAAAAAATATGCATGTTTTAAAATATGCTGTCACTGACCGGAACAGGAGATGATCAAATCTGCGCATGCGCAATGGTTTAAAATGGCCATTGCAAACACGTGTGATCGGAGGCGGTTGTTATACAAAATTCTACATTCACAGATTCTTTTATATTCTAATTACAATGTATTGTTTCTTGATTCAGGACAAAATATTCATGGCTTCTAACAAGCATTTTGATATCAAAGAAAGTGATTCAAAACTTACATCAAAATGTTCTTTTTATAAAGAATACGATGATGGGTATGTAGTCAAGCCAGGAAAAAAGGCAGACACAAATGCTTTCTGCAACATTTCTAGTTGTGAATTTTCAATGGAGTCGGGAGGAATGTTCAATATATGCAGACATGTTTCAGGAAAAAGGCATTCCAACCTTGAAAAAGAAGTTAAACGCTTTAAGAAAATTGTTGGATTTTTTTAATAGGCTGGATCTAGTGCAACTTCATTTTCTATGCCTAAGTCTGATGTAATTAGAGATGAAGTTATGCTTGTAGTTATTACTACTGAACTCAATCTGACTATGAGCACACATGAGTTTTCAAAGGTTCTTAAAATTATGTTTAGCGACTATGACATTGCTAATAATTTCAGTGTGGTATATCAAAAGGAACTGCTTTTGTTAAAGAAATAGCAGCCAATACTATATTAAAATTAGCTGAAAGGACGTGGAATTGCCCATTCGCTGTTTCTACAGATATGAGCAATGATTAAGAATACTTCAAGCACTTTCCTGGACTTGAATTTTGTATACTTGTATATACTGTAAATAGGTTCATACTGGGTTTTAAACAACAGTATTTATTATAAATATGAATTACTAGCATTTAATGGTGTTTTGAGAGAACTTATGCTTATTCTCTCAAACATTCTTATATACCATATTTTCAATTTTCTCTGTCCCTCATTTTTGGTGGTGGCGTCCCTCAAAAATGTTTTCTGGGGTAAGCATGTCTGACCATGTTTACTCAATTTACATTTCATAGGAAATGCTATTTTGATGGACACATTAGGGTTTATTTTTACAATATATTCCAGTCGGACACAATTCAGCAAATCAAAATAGAAGTTTATGTAGGATCAAATTATGTTTCTAGTTGGCAAGCTGTTTTTTTTTTTTGTTGTTGTTGTGGTCGTTGTTGTTGTTGCCTACAGTAGCACTTGTTTTGTAATTTTATTTTTTCTCCTGAAATTGATTTGTGCATCTGATTAAACTGGTCCTGCTCAGTACTATAATTAGTGTTTATATATATATATATATATATATATATATATATATATATATATATATATATATATATATATATATATATATATATATATATATATATATATATATATTTGTTTTTTTTTATAAAAAAATATCTGCCTACCCTAATTTTAAAACCAGAGAAATAGGAAATGCAAATTTTGTTTTAGATTTTGGCCTAAGTGATCAAAACAAGCACTTAGGCTTCATGTACACTACCAATAAGTACAAACGAATGTAGGTAACTAAATGTGATTTTGAGTAACTGTCTGTTCAAGCTCCCCAGTGAAAAATTAGTTCATAATGTAAAACAATTACCATTGTCTGAAGAAGAATATCCATATGAAGCATGGTCTTGTTCATATTATAACAGTGACCACATTCTAATGCTGATGTCAGTGTTTCATACTAATATAAATTATGTAGTGACATAATGAAAATTTAGAATAATGTCAAGGCTATTTAGAGTCGTCAGTAGAGAGCAGTAAAGAGGACCTTAGATTGCAAAATCTCAAGAGGTATCTAATAATGCATAAATTAGTATTCCTCCGACCACCCAGGCCATTACTTTATTTTGCTTCACATGTGTATTCATATTTTGTTTCTCAGGCTTGACCAGTACAAGATTGTAAAGTATCCACTGACCACTGAGTCGGCTATGAAGAAAATTGAAGATAACAACACATTGGTCTTCATTGTGGATAAAAGAGCCAATAAGCCTGAGATCAAGTTGGCAGTCAAATCCCTCTACGACATTGATGTAGCTAAAGTCAACACCTTAATAAGGTAAGCTATTTATGTTGTTATCAGGTATTACAAGTTGACAGTAATAAAATAAAAATCTTAACTTATTCTGTGAAAATCTGAGTTGTGTTAAAGAAAGGATTCTTATGCATAGTATTTTTCTGTGTTGTGCTGATTACTGTCGATTTGTCCTTCAGTAAGTAAGTTGGCAAAATTGTGATGTTTACTGTCCACTATATTGACTTGTACCATTTGTGCATACTCAGATGTAACATGACATCACAATATCTTTTCCTAAAGTGCCCATTGATAATAATAGCAGTAAAAATAACAAAAATGAAATTAATGATAGCAGTAATGATACTGGTTTTCATTGCATACTTTTTCTTCAAAAACCAAGTTTGGACTGTAAACCTGCATACAGAGGTAATCTGCATACAAATACCAGTTTTGACCTTTTTTATTCAGTAGCAGCTGTTGACATGTTTAACAGTATTTCCAAAGTTTAATGGCTATCCATTGAAATTTGTGAGTCTAGTTGTGTTCCCTTGATTCTGACTTAAGCTGCATTTATTTACAAATCACAAAAGCCAGTAACACATAAAAAAAAATGTACTGGAACAGAATCATTTGTCAAATGCATCTTCATGTGATGACTTTAATTTTGGCAATCCATCAAAAACTGCAGTACTAGTTGCACTAACAAGACTGTTTCATATACTGCATAAAGTTATAGGATGAAATTTGTACTCTGTTGGTAAATATGAATCTTCAGGTAAAGACCATAATATTTACTAATTTCTATGACAATCCAACAAAAACTACAGGACAGTATCTTACCTTCTTCTTGTGATTCAAGATTCTGGTCAATGTTCCAAACATTTTTGTCCTGTACTTGCAAACATGCTGCCTCAAACAGACAAGAAAGTATTTTCATTGCAATACTTTTGTATGTTGGTATTGTTTTGAAATGTCGGAGGTGATTTTAATCCTGGGCATTGAAAAGAATAAATGACTGGAAGAAAATTTGAGTTCATTTTTTTCTTTCTGCCAGTAGAGTTCCAGTAACTTCTGATAACACTTATTTATCCCATAGTGTGATAATAATTATTTTTAGTATTTGAATATCTTGCTCAAAATCTAAAGTATTTACCTTTTTTTTCTGTAGGCCTGATGGTGAGAAGAAAGCCTATGTAAGACTGGCTCCTGACTATGATGCTTTGGATGTAGCAAACAAGGTATGGTGACTGAATAAGTTATGCTATGTAATTAAACTCACTCTCATAAGCAAGCATGTCATTTCTACTACTAGACAAACAAGAACAAGTTATTGCAGGCAAATTTCATTTTGAGAATATAGGTAGACTGAAAATAATGGACAGAAGCAATAAATTGTAATAATAAAATAATTTTTAAAAACAACAAAATACTCTTTTTTTTTTTAGTAGTAAAAGAATATCAATGATTTTCTATCCTAGGTCAGTACTACTCAAAGTATCATATAACAGTGTACCACTTTGTTAACCCCTTGTTGGGTGAGCTCATTTTAACCTATCTTATTTGTTCTCTTTATATTTTCATAAGGATCATATACAAATAATTAGTAAATTTTAACTAAGCTCAACACTTTTTTATTTCGGATTGTGGGTAATTAATAAGTAGCTTGTGTTGTTTGAAAGCTGATGTTGTACACACCCAATGGCACAAGTAGTACTTGTTTATGCTCCAAATTGGATGTGCTGCATCTTTTATGCACATTGTATTTTCTCTGTGTAGTATAACAGCTGCAGAAGTACTTGTGTTAAACATGTTGCAGGATCTAGTAAGTCCTACTTCTGTGACTGGATATACATGTATATCATCTATTGTGCATTCTAGAAAAGGTAAAAGTGGGGCTATTTCACGCTAGTGGGCCCCAAATTATTAGGGGAATGGGGATAATATCCTTATGTTTCTTGTTTATTTAAGAAATTAACATGGATCCCTATCACAGTATCTTGCGTTTGTATTTATTATTTTCTGCACTAAATGTTACTTTTCAAGCATTATGTCTTTTGAATCCAGCGTTGTATAACTTTGCTGTTCATGATATGTTTATTTTAGTAGACAAACAATTTTTGTTTTAACTGGCCTGACAGTGGTGGATTCAATATATATAATGCTGGAAAAGAGATTATTTATTGTAAATATGAATAAATTCATGACTGGAGTGCCTGTAATGATTATCGCCCTCAAGTATTGCAAGCTTTTGATGCTGTGATTTGAATTTTTCATACCCTTGTGACCATTTCCCACTAGAATTGATTTTGGGCATGCATGTTTATATATAATTTGTTCCTTGCTATGTGTTATTAGGCAAATAAATACGGCAAAAGTTTACTGCTGAATATTGATTGTGTCTATACTTTCTGTTAATGATCATCAATGTACTCTTGGTTTGAGCCCATGCTAATCACAATCAGCAAAACATTTCTGGCCACATTCTGTTCAGTAAGTTTGGAGTGTTCTTGATTCAGTCAGAGTAAATTCATCTGTAAAAAGTTTTTATCTTTATTTTATTGAGCATTCTTTATATGCCATCTGGATGCTTTTGAGGGAAATTTGTTAAGGATGAAAAATACGAGTCATTATTGCAAAGGTTCTTATATACCCTGATCATCTATTCAAAATAAAAGACTATAACAAGTCTATGTTTAAAATGTTCATTTATTTGTCAATTTTTAACATCTTCTCTATCAGGACATCTTGCTAAAGCAATTGTTACAAAACGCAATGGACAAATAAACTTCAATTATAAACAGTTTTAATCAAGTAGTCACAAAGAAAACTTAAATTTTTATCACATTTGCAAAATAAATGTTAATAATTTGAAAATTTTAGTTTCATTATATCCATGTTATGTCTCAGTTTATTGACATTCTGAACTCCAAGTGAACTTTATGCCTATAAGATAAATTATTAATTTACATGCAGTTTTGAACTTGTGAAGTGTTTATATGGGTCACATTTATGCAGTTTAGATTTCTAAATGCTCATTCTCCTTTTTTTTCAGATTGGCATCATATAATCAGAAGGAACAGCTGTTGTTTGTGCTGCATTGTCAGATTAAGACAATAAACGCTAACAAGACACATTTCTTTTGTTATGATGTTCCATTCTCAATATAAGAAAATTATGTTTCATGCTATGCTTATGAACCTAATGGTTCTGATCTGACATTTGAGTATGACCCCTGCAGCAGTGGTCTTAAAAGTCTCATTGTTACAACTGCTGAATAGAAGTCGTAGCATGAAAATGTTTTTGTTTTGACTCCTCCCAAATGGATGGCTATATTAACGTGGGGTTTTCACCAATAGACTGTTATTGATACCTAGTTAGTTATAAATGAAATGGTGGCCAATTGTACATTCAGCATTGTTGTCATAACAAAAGTCTTACAAATCTTTGTCTACATCCCTTAAATGGATGATCCTTTTTACATGGGGTTTACATCAAAATGCTTAATATGATGCCTGCATTTACCGAACTTGAGATGGTGCCAAGCTGATATACGTGTACTACATCTGAAAATTTTTCTATTGCTAAGAATATCAGAGCTGGTCGCAACACTCGACAGTTAAAAGGAAGAAATGGTCTTGACTTTTTGTCAATTCTTAAACTTAGTCCATTCAAGGGACTCGTGTTTCAATAGCACATTCAGTACAAAGCTTGAATGAGCTTATGGTATGGTTATGTGTTTTGCCTCAACATTTATTTTCAGCTTGCAATCCACTGGAGCAATTTTAACCAAATGTGATGGAGCATTCTGGCATCATTTGTTTACAGATTATGCCAATTTGCCATCCAATATACCCATTGTTGTTAAAAGTCTGGAGAAAAGAACTCTACAAATTATGCTTATGGGCCACCCAGTACCAGTTTCAGGGCCCAAAGCACTAAAAATATTATGGAGCCCCCCCCTCCCCCCTCCATGTGAAACTTTTAAAAAAAAATTTATTGAAAGCTAAGAAGGTGGGAAAATGCCAGTGTTGTCATAATTTCAAATCTGGTGTTGTCATAATTCCAAATCAAATTACTCATACATGTAGATCAAAATAGTCGTATATAATTCATTCAGTTTTATCATCAACAATTAATTTGAAATTTTAGGTGTGCCCTTGTTGGATTGATGCTTAATGGGTGATCTGGCCCTGGAGTAATCCAATATGGTATCTTACTAAAACAATGAGAAACCTTGAAATGTCTTCCTTGTTAAACTTGGTTCAGTACAACTGGTCAAAACTTACAATAGCATCTGGACAGGAAGGCTTTGCAACTGTTGCAAATGGTGTGGCATTGCCTTTTAATATGGTTGGCATTACAAGAAATTAAAGCTTTGAACAATTGGAGAAGTATTCCTTGGAATTCAAATTTAGTGGAAGGCTTTTAGTTTTGTACAGATAATTCTGATGCATCTTTCATTTTGGATGTGGTTATTTAAAAAACATCCTTCATTTATCAGAAACTGCTTTACAAAATTTGATGAAAAACTAACTGAAAGCATGGCATTATGATTCTTTTTCAGGTTTTCATATCTTTACAAGTTGTACCGATGTGCTGTCAAGTATGTTACAAAAGAGATCAAGCATTAAAAGGGTTTTAGTGTCCACAAAACAGAAAAGTCCCAAATTTGACGGTCTCTGCATGAATAACTTTTACTTTTAAAGAATAATTCTGATCACTTGTCTGATGTCACCACCATTGCTAAAAATGGTAAAACATTCCAAAACAATTTTTTTAAAACCACTGAACAGAATTTGGCCTAATTTGATAGCTTCCTTCCAAATCAACATGGCTTTAAACTTTTGCATGTGGTTATATGTATGTAGCTGTGTCAGCCAGTTGAGTTATATTGAAGATGTATGTCAAGTAATGTTTAAAAACGATGTTTTATTATATTTCCTAGACTGTTCATGCTTGCCATGCCTTATTATGTAGAATCTTTTATGCAACACTTGCCCTTCAACAATGTGTCAGAGAGCATGATTTCTGTGGAGAAAGATTTCTAGTAACTGATTTTTTTCTTGCTTTTCAGCATCTGAAACTTTCCTCTTTTGACATGTTGAGTACTAGTATACGAACAAAATCATCTGACATGTTGCTTCAGTAGTGCAACACCCATTAAAAGATATGATATCAGAAAGAGAGATGAAGTAAGCATGCGTCTCTCCATTTGTGAAATGCACAAATCTAAAGTATTTTCTCTTCTAAAACTGCAGCTTAGAACATTATTTGTGTAAAGAAGTTGTAAATAAAATTATTGGAAAATAAGAAAGTTGAAATATTAATAATTATCATGTATGTTAAGCAATATGACTGAAGTCAAAATTAGAAGAAGAAAAATAATGTGAATGAAATTTATTTAGAACTAGAGGACTGTCTCCACTTTAAAGACAAATTTAATTTTAGATACAGATCTGATACTTGTTTGCATGTATATTATCTTTTGATTTGTTAGAAATTATATTTTGTTAGGTGAAAATGCTTTCCATGATTCAACTGTGTTTGATAAGAAAAAGATTCTATCTGATGTATGTAAAACAAACTCTAAACATATCCAAAATGGTGGAATGCACCAAGATCAGGATGGAAATTTCACATGTATCGCTACTGATATGACTACTGTATTTGATTATATCTGTGATTGCTTCAATCGGCCTTTTTAAATATTGCTCAGATTTCAAAATTGGCTAATGGGGTGAATATGTGCTCTTCTCTATCATGTGAATTTACTTTTCCACTTCAAGCACAGAAACATGCACATATCGGAAGAAAGGTATACTAGTCTTAAGTTTTGATAGGTAAAGATGGAATTAAAGATTAATTAAATTTATTATTTCTTCTAATGTGAATTTTCAGAATTTTGATATAATTTTAATAATTATATATCCTGTGGGATTGAAGAAGCTGTATAATGTATCATTTATATGTATCACAAGTCGGGCCTGATTTTCTTGTCTGTGTAACAAAGATAAGAAAACGTCTTTTCTGATGTGATAAACAATGTGGTCTCTTAAAAATGGGAAAAAGTACCTTAAATATAGATGGAATAGTTTTATTCAAAATCTGACATAAAATTAGTAGAAATAGATTAAAAAATGTGATTCGCATGAAAATAGAGAATTATAAATATAAAAAGCAAAAGAAATTAAGAGAATTGAGGTCAGCTTTCTTGGGTTTGGAAACATAAACGTGCACGCAAAGCATGCATATGGTACAATCTCGTGTCATCAGTGGAATGAGTACTTAAGATTGTTACAGTATGGTAATGACTCATAAATAAGTTTTAATTGTACGAAGGAAACTACAGATGCTAATTTTGAAATTTAGTTAAAGTTCTCAAAAAGTATCCAAATCCTAAAATGAAAGACTGATGGAATTTTAGTTAGAATGATAAAAAGTTAAACCCCAAATATGTCATTATTTAGTCGAAATATGTAAAGCAGTTTTTGACACTGGACACTAACGTAAATAATGGGGTGAAAACATATTTTTCCGATTCCGCAAAAGGGTCTCGTTAGATGACCCCAACAATTATAGGGATATCTCATTGATATTTTGTTGTTATAGGGTTTAACGCCATTTTTCAGCACAAGATAGGCTATACATAGCGGCCAGTATGAATGGTGGAGGAAGAATACTAAAAACCCCAGGAAGAACCACTGAACCACGAGAAGCTACTCATTGATTAATAAAATGTTGACAAATATTTTCAACCAATGCATTGGTGCAGAATTAAAGTTCATGCAGGATTCCGCAAAGACCTTTCAGCAAAAGATATTTTTTCGCTTCAAGCAATAATTCAGATATATTTGTGTAAAGAAGGAGGTTGTTTTGTCTTTTTGTAGACTTCCAAAGCTTTTGACTCTACTGATCATGTCAAATTACTGACTTACTTAGTCAATAAAGGTATCAGCGAAAAGCCGTTTAAAGTTCTAGACTCAATATACACAAATCTTCGTTCATATGTGCAATATATAGAATTCTTCACATGTAATATTGACACCAATGTTGCATATTGAGCCCTCTTGTGTTCAATGTATAACGATTTAGTATCAAACCTCCAACAAAAAAACTCATAATGCTAAATATTTATTGTGCTTAATTGCCCTTTTTGCCGGTTTGGTGTTTTTTCCCACTTTGTTAGTCGCGTGCACGCAACTCAAATATTTCGAGCTGAGTGATATACATTAAGAGATAATTAAAGGAGAGTATTGAGTGATCCACCAAGAAAGTTCATATGCATAGAAGTTTTGTGGGTAATTTCAGATAAGAGCATATTTCTTTCATTTAAGAAAAAGTAACAGGCACAACGAGTTACATTTCTGAACTGCCCTGTGCTGATAAGAATGGATCATGCCTTTTACAAACCTTTATTTCCACGCTGGCAGATTCTCTTATTGAAATTTTGACTCCACTCTGCTGACATGCAACCCTTTAAAGGGCAAAATTTCGTAAGCAAGAAATACTGTAGTTGATATCTACAGTGTGAGTTTTATATGCCAATGTTGAACCAATGCAGTCTGAAGTTGATAATTTGACTCTGTATTTAACATGAGACTGCAGATGATTTAAAATTATTTTTTAAAGCAAGAAATATACTGTTGATGCTGTTATAAAAGTTTGCTGAAAATCGGAGAATGTCTCAGAAAATCCTAATCTCCATATTCAAGCTAATATCTAGGCTAAAATAAGCAGTCGCCGATATTATTTGCAAGTTTTTGAGTTGCTGAAAGCTGGCTTTTGTCTATTCAAATAAACATCTGAAATACCTAGGCTAGAATATGTATATAATATGACTTATGGCCGTTTATAATGTTCATGCATCTAGCCCAAGCGATTATTTTTTCTTCGTTGCTTCTTTTTCTTTTTATTGTTTTGGTTGGTTTTAACGAGTTTTAATGCACTGTTGTCTATCTCATGAGCAGAAAATGGGAGCTTTCTTTTTTCCTTTCCCAAAGACACGTTGAGTCAGCTGACCGGCAATGGACTGGACTGACGGGTGTCGATCCCGCAATCCTTGGATTACGAGTCCAACGTTCTAACAGCTGGTCAAGATGAATAAAACGATAGCATAATTCTGGACAACAGATGGTAAAAAGCTACTACATGGAAAATGTGCATGATTCTTGGACCTAAATCAAGTTATACCAAGATGTACAGGATCTCAAAGCCAGACCAGAAATTCAGGCTTCTCACAACCCCTTTCTATTAGAAGAAGCAGTTTTTAACATACTTATGAATCATTTACACTCGGAAACGTTTGTGCAAGATAGATCCTGTTTTTTTTAACGGTTGAACTTAACCAGACTCTGGTTGAAATCTCCAAAGAGGTACTCCCAAATCAGAAAAGAGTGAGCAGAGACGTTGAATGAGATTGTTAGGTGATGAAACAAGGATTCACTTTTCTTTTAAAATTTGTCTCAAGAGAAAATATTAAACTTTGAATATAATAAAGAAAGATCACAAATCACTTGAGGTAATCACTGTTAACAAAGTTTCACGTGCATTATTTTTCAATGCGAAAACTCGGTCATCCATATACTTGTTTCTGTCTCTGCTAGTGTCATTTAAAATTTGTATGGCTCCAAATTATTGCCAGATGCTGTGGGACACTATCGAACCATTCAAAGTATCCATCTATTTCGCGAGAACTAACCGGCATATAAATCCAGTCATGACAGATTTCATGAAGGTCAGCAGCATTTAAACTTTTGCGATATCCTATATACAGTCCTGACTTATCTCCAGGTGATTTTTGCTGAATCGGAGCCAAGTAAATATATCATAAAAATGTCACTCATTACTATGGGATAGACATGACATATGACAAAGTAGATTAACATATTAATAATTACAGCAAGGATATATTTGACATCGGCTTTCCAGTAATAGTATCCTGACCCATGCACTAAAATTGATGGTGGTTTATATATTTATAAGACGGTGTGGAGTACACTCTCCCTTTTGTAGATGTCTAAATCTGATAAAATCAATGTCTAAGTGAATCCATTGTAATCAAAGTTGACTTTCGTACGGAGGGATGGGGCGAAATCATTTCTTTAATCATAACATTAATTTACACTAATTAATCAAAGGTTTATAATGGACTTCATCTGTATCAATGTAAGTTTTTTTTATACTATTGAGAGGATTGCATATTCTCAATAATTTAAAAATAATTAGGATAAACTCTTAGCATGTTTATGGGTATTTTATATGAATTAAAACAATCTTCTTTTTAAAGACTTGAGAGAGTATGCAGTTTAGAGAGCAAGAAATGATTTCGCAAATCTGTTTGCACCGAAAGTCTATATTAGCCATATCTTAGATTCACGCATATGATCTTGTATTCCTTTGTAAACATGTTATGCTTGTTGCGGCAATATGTTGAATTGGGATAATTTATTTATATTTTGTGTAAATGATTCCACATCTCAAAGCTACTGAGTAGAAACGGTAAAACAATCGTCTGGTACAATTTTATTCTTGTTGTTGAACTAAAAACTTGTGTGTCAATTACTGATAAAGCGGAAAAGATATTTTGTTTATTTTTTTCACACGAATCTCTAGTTCATCTGGAAAGATTTTTGTGAGACGCTTTTTGCAATATTCCCAACACCTTAATAGATTTTTTTTAATGACCTCATCTTCAAATTGTAATTTTACTGTAATTTTGTCTGCATTTTATTTTTTTAACTTAAAAGAAAGCATAGGATTCGGTACCTCCATTGTCCAAAATATTATGTTGCCATATGTAGTAATTTAAGTGAAGAATTTGGCTTGGTAGCCAGACATACCATGTCAAGACATACATTATTATCTGAGGGCGTGAACAACACAGCTGTCTTATTTTTAAATCTTTATTTGCTCACATACAAGTTTTATAAGTTCATCAATAAATTCAACATAAAAACAGATGAGGAAGGAATTCTTTGCTGACCTACTCTTTAGTGGATATTAAAGACATTTTACCATTTATCATCATGACACTCTTTGAGCAATTATATTCATGGCAGAATTTGCGCCACACTTTGCCCGACAATCACTAAACAAATATATTCACCAGTAGACCATTATATAACATCTAGAAATGCAGGTAATATGTGGCTGCCATTGGAAAGATCATATTGCATAATTTCTTGCTGATTTAAAGCAGTTGGTTACATTTTTTAAAAATTCTTGTAGTTTATTCAGAAAAGATATTTTGTAATTGTTAAGAAAGGTATATGTTCTTGATAGTAAATTGTTTTCAAATGGTTGATAGAGAACTGGAACCAATGCAATAGGACCGTAACGATCAGTTTGTTTTATTTTATTTTACTTTTTCAATTTTTGGCGGGAGGGCTGGTGGCGGGGAGAGGTGTGACATTTGTTTACAGATACTAGGATTCTTCATTTCCATTCTAATGTGAAATACTCTGTTAAAGAAAAGCATTAAGCAATTTTGTCACAGCTCGTAATATAATATCACCATTACTGACAACATGTAGTATCATTTCACATTCAGATTCGTGGTTATTTTTTCAGAGAACTTACGGAAGAACGAGCTCAATGAAGGGAAGTTTATTACATTGGTGAAATATAACTTTTCATTTGTTCAAAGCGTTCCTTGACTTGACTATGTTACTTGTATGAATCCCATTTCTGTCTTCGAATAGTCTGTCTCCTTTACTTTTTCTGTTTTCTCATATATCATTTCTACGTCCCTCCTTGATCTCACTATTTAACTATAATTTAAATTAACAAAGTTTGAATCTGCCTAAACCATAAGTTGAAGCTACAGATGGATAAATTGTACAATTATACTTGCTGTTTGTAGTTATTCTCACCTCACAAAGATGGTTTATTATTATTATTATTATTATTATTATTATTATTATTATTATTATTATTATTATTATTATTAGATCATGATTATGTCATGCCTATTTAATGCTTCAAAATTTTCAGATGTATATCTTATTTTGTTACTCATTTATATTAATATAGATTATCCCTTTCGCTGTCTTTAGCAGTGTGCAACATTGCTGCCAAATCGGGATGAAGAATTTAGATTGACACTTAGTTTTTATTGTAAATAGTGTTTTTGGAATATTAAACATAGAATAAAATTTCATAACAGAAACCCTTAATGTATTTATCGTATTTGATTATCATTTAGGACTGCACCGAACTATTTTGTTACTTTTCGCGACTTTACTTATATGGTTATGGTTTCATTTGTTTGATTCAGTTATTGGAAGCGCCTTTTAAGTCTCCATTTTTAGTGTTGATTTGAGTATTTGTTTGATTATCGGGAACAAGTGCTGGGAAGAGACTAATAGGTACATGCATCGTACTGAACTGTATTCAGGGGACGTTATGATATATATTCTCACCTGTAAGTGTTTAGTAATTAGAGGTTGGAATAATTTTGCATGTTAGGTGTTTTGGATTTGGTGTTTGGGGGAGGGAGAGGGAGGATTTCTTTTGGTAGCTGGAATGAAATATCGATATATTGCTAAGAACTGCATGCTGATAACGCGATAATGTAAAGTAAGAAAGAACACACAGGTGCAAAAATTAAAGTCTCGAAGCATGATTTTTTTATGCCGCTCAGTCTTGATGTGTACCTATGTGTGTGTGTGTGTGTGTGTGTGTATATATATATATATATATATATATATATATATATATATATATATATATATATATATATATATATATTTATATATGCATGCACATCATTGACTACGGAAATAAACAGTATCTAACTATGACGAATAGCAGCACCTTAAGCAACACAGAAACAAAAAACATTATATATATATATATATATATATATATATATATATATATATATATATATATATATATATATATATATATATATATGTATGTATGTATGTATATAAATGAAATATGAAATGAAAACTATTTATCTATGAAGTTTGCTGCAATAGTCCAAATTACTTGAACAATTTTTGCACTTTCGTGTACTTTTCGTCACAGTCATTCTTCTCTGTTTGGCAGCGGATTCAATCATTTTTTGCCTTCAGTCGGAAGGCAAGAAATTTATTAAAGGATGGATGGAGGAAGAACTGAAGAAAGGAAGGATGGATGGACGTAATTTATAAAGAATGTTACAATATTTTTAAAGTGTGGTTTTATTTGTAAAATGGAATCATAGACTGATTAATTTTAACATCGAAAAGAATCAATATGGGTCGAAATGCGTTAGGATCGAGGGTGGCTATTTTTCATCAGACTGATACAAACAGGAATCCCGTCTGGCTTTTCGTTGATATCGTTCTAATTTTAGATGACTTCGGAGTCAAATTTCTTTCCTTGTAGATGAAGAAATTAATGGAGAATTGTTTACTTGTTAAGGATAGCGGAAAGCATGCGGCTGTTTCCGCCATGGTGCATCTCGGGATCTTTACGAATGGCATGGTTCATTCCCTCGATGCGGTCTAGTTTCTCTTGTAGCATTGTGTTCTTCAGGCGGCTGAAAGATAAATGTAGTGTGATATTTTTGATCATCTTTGAAATAATAGCTGATTATCAGTCACAATATCAGTTCTACTCTCTATGATGCCTACAACTGAAGAGTTAAGGACCTTTAACACCCCGAATTAGTTCAGACGTTTACTGTTCTACAGACCGCTAACATAGCTTAACCTAACATCAACACCTCCTATTCCCGACATTTAGCGTCCTGATTATAAAAGCTTCTTTTTCGATCAATCTTATTCAATAGAAAATTTGACTTTCACTGCTGAAATATTTTTTCTTCTTTTTTCCGATAGAGTTCTTCCGTTTCGCCTGTGGATACATGAATGTGATAAGAGAACACATGATAAGTGTGTACTTACTAATGAACAAGGTCATCGAGCATTTCCTCCACGGCATCCTCAGACATGGAACCAGACCTGAGTCCGGAGCGGACCTTCATGATATGGTTCATAATATTTTCATCATCACCAAAATGCAGATAAGAGTCAGTCGAGACTTCCTTGGCAGCTAAGTAAATGAGAAGCATATACATCAGCATAAAGTTTAATGTGTACTATAGAAACTTTGGGTACAATTTCCACTTAATAATCTACCCTAACGTTGTGTAACGTAACCAGATTTAAAAATTATGCCTCAGTACTGTTGGCCGACAAAGAAGGTGTTATTACTCAACAAAATCAAAGCTCACTAGGAAAGAGATGCGTTCTTTCTTCCAAATAATTTGTACATATATAGTTGAGAGTCTTTACAACCGATGCTTGAAACGATTAGGGCGATATTAACAAAGCATTAAAGGTGGGATAAAAAGTAATTTTACAAAACTGTATGTTAATAAAGCAGATAATTTGCTTAAAATATATTAAAATAAGATTTTGCAAAAAATGGACACGTTATAATAATAATAATAATAATAATAATAATAATAATAATAATAATAATAATAATAATAATAATAATAATAATAATAATATGTACTCACCAGGAAGGGAGGCTGGCCTGACAGCTGGGATGGGGCGGGCGTGTCTTTCTTCTTCCATATGATGTTCGGGCTGCTCAACGTTGACCTCAATTTCAAGGTTCAAGTTAGCTGAAATTCACGATTTTATTATTATTATTATTATTATTATTATTATTATTATTATTATTATTATTATTATTATTATTATTATTATAAGTAGTAGTAGTTATTCTAGCATTGTCACTTATACTTATTGTTGTTAATGTTTATATTATTATTATTATTATTATTATTATTATTATTATTATTATTATTATTATTATTATTATTATTATTATAATAATAATAATAATAATAATAATAATAATAATTATTATTATTATTATTATTATTATTATTATAATAATAATAATAATAATAATAATAATAATAATAATAATAATAATTATTATTATTATTATTATTATTATTATTATTATTATTATTATTATTATTATTATTATTATTATTATTATTGCTAAAATCATTATAATTTGATCTTGTAAGAGAGCAAAGAATAATCGTTAAAATCTACGCTGGTATTTGTACCAAAATGATACATTTTAAGATGATTTGCCAGACAAAATCGGTTAAGAATTTTAGTACAAAATTTTCAGGAGCCGTGGAAGCTCAGTCTGTAAATAGTGGGACTCATAATTTGAGTGCCGCAGCTTCAGTTCTCAGGCCTGATGAAAATCTAGACCGTTCGATCAACATTATAGATATAATGACCAACGTAGATCCTGATTTGCCGTATCACTGTTAGAGAGCAGAGCTTGATGCGTGATGTGCTCGACTGTGTACTAATTATCCCAAGACGTAACGTTTGACCGGTACTGAATTAGTTACGAGCACAAACTATTTGTTTTTATTTACCGAGTCTTCTTATTTGAGTTGGTCCGACTCGTAATCCAGAGGTTGCGTGTTCGATACCAGCCCAGGCTAGTCCTGGCCGGCAGGCTAAATGTGTCCGTGGAAAAATCATCTGTTGTACAGAAATTCATTTATATTTCCTTTACTGTGTATCTTAGACTGGCCAATATGCATGGTATAGACATATTAGACTATGAGTCGATACATAAATATCCACACTCTTTGTTATGTATATTATGCACGTTATATATGTTACATACAGTCTTGTAAATTTAATTTATACTCACGATATTCTATGTGAGGCATGAACTCTGAAAATGCACAAAAAGACACAATATGCATATGGTAAAAATAAAATAAGACACGTACATTTACACTGTTTTTTTAAATATTTTCTGATAGCTGAATTAATATAATACTTATATTAAATTTTTAAATTTGTATATAATTGGTGACCTTATTATCTAAAAAAAAATGCGCTTTAAATCGAATAAATACAGGTACACGTATTTTAATAGAACGTTTGTTGTACTTTTTACGTGCCATGTATGTATGTATATATATATATATATATATATATATATATATATATATATATATATATATATATATATATATATATATATATATATATATATATTTATATATGCATGCACATCATTGACTACTGAAATAAAAAGTTTCTAAATATGATTAATTGCAGCACATTAAGCAACACAGAAACAAAAAGAAAACGGAAGTGACGTACGTGGTGGCATCATGTTTTGTGGCATTGTACGTGGTGGCATCATGTTTTGGGGCATCTTGGGAGGTATATTTGATCCCTTGTGTTCTTCAGATGGTGGTGGCATCATCATGTTCATGAAGGCTACAGTGATAAAAGAAATGTGAAGGGCGTTTAGGTGTGTGTCGAACTACCCGGTGCGAAAAATGTTCTTTGATAAAATAATAAACACATATAATCAGTGCTATATGCCTTTTGGAACGGCTAATATTATCGTCCGACGATTGAAATCATTGTCAATCTGTAGACAAAATACAAACAATGTGGTAACCAAAATCATCTTCAATACTGAAGTAAACAACAAACGCCAACACTGTAAACCATGTATTTGCCTTCTGCATAGATACCCAATGTCTCCAAATCCAATACATTAATTATATTTTATCTCATTTGTGTGTCTGTGTGTGTGTATTCTTTACACGATCTCAACACATCCCAATGGTATAATAAGGATGTTTTCTGTCTTTAAAAATACACTTTTTACCTTTATATGCTACACAATTCTTGAATAAAGCTACTGTAACGTATTTGTTATTGGAAGAGCTTTTGTTTTGTAAGTCTTAATACTACATTTCGTGACTGCTGGTAAAGATTGGCACATGGATACTCATCAACAACAATCGATGTTAAGGCTAAAATTAGATTTCTTTCAGATTCACTTTACAGTCTGAGTCGTGTCTTTTATTTTACAGTTTTTCTTTTAAAATTGCAGTTTTATTTTATCTCTATCAATATTATATTATTGAGCACACTGTTGTACTTGTGATACCCGTGTTATGGACGTGATATTTTTTAGGAATAGCTTACGTAATATGTGAATTTAGTTTTGAAATCACGCATGTTCATGCTGAAATCACGTATTTTCATGTTGAAATCGCATATCTTTACGTTGAAAATATGAATGTTCATGCCAAAATCATGCTGACATTTTTTGGTGTAAAGTTCATTTTGTTCTTTCTTGTACCTGACTGGGCGTGGTGCATCACAATTCCCATGAGCTGATTTTGCAGTTCTTTCATGTTATCTAAAAAGAATAAATAAATGAATAAATAAATAAATAAATAAATAAATAAATAAATAAATAAATAAAAAAATAAAAAATGAATAAAGTAATTTACTAAAGAATAAATAATTATGAATATTAATAAAACAATTTAAGCAGATTAACGATTTGCTGCATTATGTTTAGCCGTGGCTTCGACAAATTGGGCTAATTCAGATAATTTATAGACTACAGTACTGTTAAATACAGTAAACAGATTTTTAAAAATCTTACCAAATTTAATGCCCATCTCATTAAGTTTCTTCTTGATAGCTGTCGTCATTGCTTTTGGGTCATCTGTATAATAAATAAATAAATAAATAAATAAATAAATAAATAAATAAATAAATAAATAAATAAATAAATCGTAATTAACTAAACCAAGGCCATTGGATGAGTCCAGAGACGACTGAGAAAAAATATTCTGGTTCCATGCAGTTCATTTGGTTGTTTGAAATGAGAACGAATACGTGTGTTGTTTTAAAAAAATGTCTCTTTTTAGCTTCTGAACATTCCTTAATTTACAGATCATAATCTAAAAGCTTTCAATAAGTCAGATAGTTTCTCCCTACAAACTTTTGATCATTTTGCAATGAAAAATCAAACAATCTCTACACATCCGGGCAATTTAGACAAACGGAACAATAAAGTAGATTAGTGTAGTGTTTTAAGCTGCTTTACCTCTAGTATTGCAGACGACTGCAAGGACACGATGCATTATTTTACAAACGACCAGACAAATCTTTGGAGAAGAACGTGAAAATTGGAAAGCTTTACTTACGAGGGCAAGTAATTTTATCTTTATTAAACCAGTATCCAATACAATAGGTATCGACACCTTAAATATGGCGAGTTTTCACTGAGTCACGCGATAAGTCTAATCAAACAATGCTAAGAGTGGAAGAATGCAAGGAGAACAGTTTTACCTGATTCTACTTCAATTCCCATATTCTTCAGTTCCGTGGCAATAGAGGATGTCAGCTTTTTCTGGACAGTGGCCATATCATCATCTTAGAGAAATATATAAAATATAATATTCGAAATTCAGAACACAGAAGCGGATTATTTGACCGATATGTTCGCTTCTGAATATCTGATGGTTATATTCGACCCCAAGCCATCTACAATGTCTACAAAATGTTTGGGCGCGATCAGTTCGATGCTTGTATATTCCATGTAAAAGAGTGTAAATTAATTATTTCGACAGCATTTGAAATGTTATAGTTTCCCACACGTATGTTACACATTTAGTATGATCGTTACTCGCCTGTGTGTCTTATCTATCAAATATATCAAGTTTCCTACGGATCTGACGCATAAAAAATCCTCAGTGTTTATACCATACATAAAATAAAAGTGAGGCAGATGTAATTCTCATGAACATGTAATATATGCAGTTCACATATACATGGAAAATATTTAATTCGTCTATATTAGGGAAATTACGTAATGCATGTGACACGACTCATGCAGTTTCCATTATAAATGTTTGCTCTTGTGTATATGAGAACTTTAAATACCTTCCTTAACATCTATGCCCATCTCGCGCATCTCTTCAACAAGATGTTTCTTAACCTTCTCCTTCATTACCTCGGGATTTTCATTCTCTGAAAAATATAGTAATTGGATCACAAAAGATTTTATTACGACGGCGTTGAAAGTATTCTACTCTCCAGGTTAATGCATAGTAACATGGACCGAGTCCTTTAAGAAATATGTCAGTTTTACAATTTTATTGTTTCCTCAACAAAACTATTAGCATACAAGTAATAAATGTATGGGATTAAAATATTACAAAACCTTCACTATATTTTTTTCTGTTCATGAAGATTGTGACATTGACGTGAATTTATTATACAAATGCTCCACCTAATATATAAAAATAAGAACACGAAAGAGAAAGAAAAATAACAAACAATTATTTTGCATGTGTCTGGTAATTGGCATCTTAGAAATTAATAAATGAATTAAAACACTGATTTCTCCAATACAATCGTTCAGTTGCAATGAATAAAAACTGATATAAAGCCTTAACTGTTGCCCATCATAGCAGAAAAATGCTTTCATAAATAAACATTAAAGCCGAGTAGGTGAACATGTTAGTTTCTGCAGACCAGCGTGACAAATCAAAATGATCTATCAAGATTAATTTGCATACCATCTATGTCCAGCATTTCTAAAACCTTTTTCTTCAGTTTCCCAACGACCTCTTCCATGTTATCTGTTATTGAAAATACATGATGATGATGATGATGATGATGATGATGATGATGATGATGATGATGATGATGATGATGATAAACGTCAGGGGCATCGTGTCGTCGTCGTCGTCATCATCATCATTATCATTTTTATTTTTATTATTATTATTATTATTATTATTATTATTATTAAATAAAACTGATGATGATATTACTATTTCTACTATTATTATTGCAATAACATTAATTATTGTGGCATTATATGCATTACTGAATTCAATAAATGGTCCTTTTCCCATAATATTTAAATAGTGAGCCGATTGTTTATAAAATGTACTATTAAATGACCATTCTGGACAGTTCATGTGAAGCACAGTACGTGTAATTAGAGGCATTTAGCCAAGTTTTACTTACCTGTATCAATATCGTCGATCCCCAGTTGCTCCATGCTATCTTTGACCAGTTTCTTCATAGCTTTCGGGTTGTCTGAAACGAATACATCAATTTAGTGCATGTTTAACATCATGAACAGTATTACTAAAGTTTGAGACCTCTCTTTAGGACTAAAGTACACTCAATTTTCAGTATGTGCGGTTTGCTCTGGCAAACAAATTTACACTTATTTTCAAAATGTTGAAATTATACAAGGTCAAGGATATTAAATGTAAGCAATACTAACTAAAATTTGTAGTGTGTCATCTTTTTTATTTCAAAGAGAGTAACAATCACAATTTTCATGCACGTATTTCTGTCCATTTGAATGATTTGGCCCTATTAAAATATTCAGAGACTTTTTTTCAAACAACAACTTACCAGTAGAGTTTCCCATTCCCTTAAGAGTGACATGTATAGAGTTCTGTTGTTTTTTTTTAAACACCTTACCAGTGAGATTTCCATTCCTTAAGAGTGACATGTATGGAACAACTTACCAGTGGGGATTCCCATTCCCTTAAGAGTGACATGTATAGAACAACTTAACAGTGGGGATTCCCATTCTTTAAGAGTGACATGTATAGAGTAATTTTTTTTTTAAAACATCTTACCAGTGGGGATTCCCATTCCTTAAGAGTGACATGTATAGAACAACTTACCAGTGGGGATTCCCATTCCCTTAAGAGTGGCTTGAAGTGCTTTCTGTGGATTCTGCATAAGTTCATCCAATTTCACACCTTTAAGGACAGAGGTTAGAGATAAACAATGGTTGATGTAATAATGTGATTTTTTTTTTCAATATGGACTAAAGCTACGTTTCCGATAGATGAACATCTTCCGTTTACTCTTAACTGATCTATAGTCATTTGTCAAATATTTCAAATTCAGATATTTTGGCAATTATTTTGTAAAAAAGAAAAAAGTCACAAACGGTAACAATGTATCTCACTATACAAATGTCTCCCTGAATATAAGCCGAGCTGTATGAGGGTACTCTTCGGCACTGAAGTTACATGGATTGTTTGGATATATATATATATATATATATATATATATATATATATATATATATATATATATATATATACCGAGTAAATCAGTTTTTCCAATGCAAGGATATCGACATCTGATTGTCTTTACCAAATATATCGACACCCAAGAGAGCATTACTAATAATGATGTCGATGATAAAATTATAAATAGAAGAGACATCTGAACACCACAATTAGTAACTTTTACGATTTTCATTTTAGTCTAAAGCAATAATTGTTTGTTCTAGGGTTAATGTCTAGCGAGGTAAGAGAACAGACAAAAGTTACCTATATAAACTGATAAAACCGATTGGTCTACATCTGAAGGGTCGCTACTTTTTCATGTACTAATGTGATACCAATTTTAAATCTTTCGCATCTACTAGATATTTTCACAATTTAAGAACGCTTAGCTTGACATAAATCCATGAAAGTATGAAGTATACACTACATAATGACTAGATAGTGATGCGTATTTTAAACATAAGCGCATGGATGTCTGGTAATTAAGGCATCAATAAAAGACTTTATGGTATTGTTGCTGTTTCTTAAGACAGTTGAGACTTTTGGGATATTCTGATATTCTGAGAGAGAGAGAGAGAGAGAGAGAGAGAGAGAGAGAGAGAGAGAGAGAGAGAGAGAGAGAGAGAGAGAGAGAGAGAGAGAGAGAGAGAGAGAGTAGTAGTAGTAGTAGTAGTAGTAACCTGGCATGATGTTTTTCAGCTGATCCTGCATAGTTTTCATCATTTTCTCAGGGTTACTCAAGTCAACTGCAATTTGTCAGAAAATGATACACGTGTTGTTAATATCTAAGGCTAAAAATGACACAGAAATCTTTATAATTAAACAATGCATGCTAATTTCTTATATAGAGAACTGCATTTCAATCGTTTGGTGTATTGAAAACGTCAAATTAGATTGAAGAATATGTTGTTCACGCCGCACTAACATCATGCACTATATATTTTAGGATGGAAATCTATTGCAATTATTGTTCATCTGGATTATTACAAAAATAAAATGTCCAGTTTATTATGCAAGTTAGGGGGTTGTCACTAGGTGTATCCTAGGTTTTAAGAAGGTCATGTGATAAAAGACACCCTATGTACGATAAAAATATTTAGCACCGTTTTTTATACTGGAAAAAAGCAATCATAAGGACGTATGAAAATTGAATCCTCAGCGTACTAGTGATAATGCATTGAAGTCTAGTGTAAATAGCAGTCATATTCACAAATACAGTCATATTCATAGATACATTATTTGCTCGTATAATACGAACTCCGAACAGCGCAGATCTAATTTTGACGTTACCTAAGACGCTGGTAGATCAGAATCTACACCATCTATTCTACTCTAATTTTCACATAAACAGATAGCGTACGAATCTGCTACGTTGTTAGCAGTTTCGTGGATATCATACAAAGCAACATGCAGCAAGGAGGAGACTTACATCCCATTTCTTTGGCCTTTTCCATTGCAAATTGCTCGATTTCCTCAGGGCTTGCATCAGCTGGAATATAAATAAAATACAGTACAATTCTTTTTTTTGAAGAAATGACCGTAATTCATCGACATAAATGAAAACAACAATTGTCTCATTTTTTCTTTCATTGACATTATTATCTGTTCTTTTCCAAGCCCATTCGCCATTAGGCAACAGCCTTTTTAGTGAGGTGCAAATCATCCACATATTACCATCTTCATATGAGTGATAAGACGACTTTGCGGATAAGAAGGCAAAACGAATTGCAAGGAGATCCTCTGGGTATCAATAACTAACTAACCATGCTTCCCTGTTTTTCTTTTTTCTCACAGAAGTTCAAGATTTTTTATTTTTGATTATATAAATGTATCTAACTACATTCTCTCTATCCACGAATGAGTGGGGTGGGTTTTCGCCTACCAGTTAGGTTGTCTATTTTCTTTTATTATTTGTCCTTTTTGTTTGAAGTAAACACGACGCAAAGCCAAATATTCCTTTGAAACTTTGAGTTCAACGAGGCATGGTCGGTCAGGTTCAGTCAGAATAAGTGTCTATTTATCGTTCTATCTGCACATGTGCATGCAAGTTGATGTGTATATCCAGAGGCGTAGCGAGGATGTGGCAAGACACCGCACGTGCCGTGGGCGCCACTTGAAGGGGGAGAAGGGCAAAATTTGTGAGCAGAACAAAGTTTTTTTTATACTTTCAAAGCTTTGACAGGGGCGCAATTTTAGTTCTTGCCGTGGGTGCCATATTAAATATCAACAATATTAAATATCAACACATGCTATGCTTGCTTTCGCATCGCATCAATGAATGTCTTGAACCCATTAGATGAAAAACCGTAGTTGTTTCTGCTACATATGTGTGAATGATTTGAATATTATTAAACAAATAAGTTAATACATTAGTAATTAATTAATTAATTAATTAAAACAACATGAAATATTATTGATGCTACATAATTGTGGTAAATAAGTAAATGCATCAATTTCACGAAAATATCAAATTAGTAACTACTGCGAAACTAGGAAGAGTTAATGAGTTCATCATTTATTAATGGAAATTAGGTTTTTAAATTTACGTGATTTGCCGTATTCCGGATAATCTATTAATACCAGAATAATAGTAGTAGAAGTAGTGTTCATCTGTTTACTCACGGGGAATTCCGAGCATGCCAAGCATATCGCGCATGTCAGGCATCTGAGGAATCTCAAAGGTCTGCCCTTTTTTCCCACTTCCGTTTGAAGTTCCTGTTGCCTTGGCGGAGTTCTCTGCAATTTTGATACATGTATATGAAGATGCAGACGTATATATCTAACTAGATAACAAGGCAAATGAATGGATGAAATGAAGTGTGCTTTAAATAATGTTTTCCTGAAATTATAGTTGATCGTTAAATGGATGAATATGCTTTCCTGTATGTCTTTAAGATGTTGAATAGGGAGATAGATGGATAGATGATTGAAAATATAAATGGATAAATAATTTCATCATTCTTAAAAAAACATGTTGAAAGTTTGTTTTTCAAACTATGTATAGACTATGAATAATTGTTTTAATATGTCTTTGTTTTTAATGCCAAGTGGGCTCATTATAATAGAGATGGCTGACGTTTCTGAGAAGACTTTCAAAAGAAATTACTGAAGGTATTTTATTTAGAGTGTGTCACTTATGATACAAATGCATTATGGATCTCATGCGGATTTGCAAACAAGATATTTTTACAAAGATTTAATACGCTTCATTTTGCCGACACTGACTGATTTTGAAAATGAAATGAACATTTGCAAAGACCAATATTTCTGGATATATTGTAATACTAGAAGAATTTAAATTTTTAGCACATTTTTTTTCAGTATATTTCAAAGTCTTCAAGACTTTCTTTTACATAAAATGTGGGGTTTTTTTTGTTGTTTTTTTTTTGTTTTTGTAAATCATTTAGTGTCACGAGCACTGTGATAGACTTAAACGTATTATATACTTTTGAATAATGAAAACAATTTTAACTGGAACTATTGCGTTAATTTATCCATGGCAATGTATACGATTGTCATTAGAGGGCCATTGGTTTAATAAAACTACAGAGAAAATTCCTTTTTTCTTGTCAGAATAAACCTATAGTTCCGTCTTACGCTCGAATAACTGTTTCAGTTGCTCTGGAGGGTTGTCCAATGCCTGTTTCACATCATTCATACTCATTCCGAAAGCTGGAAAAGAAAGAAGACAAAAAATGAAAATCTTCGAGTCATCTTAGTGGAAACAGTTTCAAATCACAAATAAACAAAAGTGAGCGATATATGTTAATTACAAAAAATCTTTAATTGCATTTTGATCTCGTTTAGTAATATGGTGACAATTTTGTATTGTGCTTTGGAAACACTACTCGCGGCCACAAAACGTTACTTCTAATAATGGGAAAAAAAACTCCTGATATTTACCCTAAAGACAACTACAGTAAACTTAATTAAAATTAATTTACAAAGAAAGTCTAATAGTGTAGGCGATTGACTAAGAAAATGGACAATGCTCTTTGTCACACTTTCACATGTCCTTAAGCAATGCCAATCTTTAATGAATTCACTTTAAAATGTAAAAAAACACAATTACCCGAAAACGGTCCTAATCTTATTTGTCACACTTTCACAAGTCCTTAAGCAATGCTTATCTTTAATGAATTCACTTTAAAATGTAAAAAACACAATTACCCGAAAACGGCCCTAATCTTATTTGTCATACTTTCATTTAAGCAATGCTAATCTTTAATGAATTCACTTTAAAATGTAAAAAACACAATTACCCGAAAACGGTCCTAATCTTATTTGTCACACTTTCACAGGTGCTTAAGCAATGCTAATCTTTAATAAATCTACTTTAAAAGGTAAAAAACACAATTACCCGAAAACGGTCCTAATCTTATTTGGACAGTGTACCATATGGATATTAGACGGAGTAAGATTAATATAGGGGTAAGTTATGTTTAATAATTCACTTACACTTTGCCATGGAATCCAGGCGCTCTTTCATGGCAGGTGGGAGGTTAGTGAGAGCATCTTTCAAGTCTTCCAGTTTCATGCCAGCTGTAGAAATGACAAATTAATCAATATCTAAAAAAATCACTAACCAGGAAGAGCACAAAAGAAGCAAACAATTAAACTCTCAAGCTATAATTAAATGTTTTAATCACTTATTAATCTGCGAGTGTTCATCTATTTATTGGCTCAGTTCCTCTGTGTATATCTTCTATTGTATAATTTAAATGTATTTGATTTAAAATCAAATAATATTCCAAAATCCATATCTCTTTCATTCAAAAGAAGACAGTTGAAAATTTTATGTGAATTAAAGTACAATTGTGATGTGATTTAAAAAAGTCAGATATACTGCTAAGTGATTGTGCTGACATATTTTTCTCAAAAGAAATGAAAATTAAGGACTTATTGATCCTTTATGAGATGACCTTGCATGAAAATGCCATAAATTGCTGGCGTGATTCATTGAATTTCCAGCGTATATAATCGTGTTTATTGTCATCTTAACTCGTTAATGTATTGTTCTTTTTATTTAAAAGAGCTCTCGTTGTTTTAAACTATTATACAAAACATTGATACTAGTCTGTTCATAATACTGATATAAATAATCAACTTACCAGGAATTGGTGGCATGGGCATTCCTGCCAGGAGATTTGAAAAATCTGTAATGAAGTTGGACAAAGGCCTTTACAATCTTGGACGGAGTGAATCAGATGGAAACACACACACACACACACACTTACACACACACAAGTACGTGGTTTGTGATTTCATTAGTGTTCAAGCTGGACTTGATCGATCACAGATGATAACACTATTAGATGGAAACACACACACACACACACACACACACACACACACACTTACACACACACACAAGTACGTGGTTTGTGATTTCATTAGTGTTCAAGCTGGACTTGATCGATCACAGATGATAACACTATTACCATTAGGGTATTCCCTCTATTACACCTCTTTTTCCTTTTCCATTCTTTTTCCTCCTCATTTATAGAGTCTGCTTGGTCCTCATGCTTGCATCAAATCAGAAACTAATAAGCAATACTTATTCATTTTGAGCCAAAATTCAACATGGTATTATTTATTGTTTTAACAATCATGGAAAATAGAAGTAATCTAGTTGTTTTGACAATGAAACGATAATATAAACTATCGAATCTTTTCGATAAAGCAAGGCAATGGGGTGGGGAAGATTTCATCATCAAACACCACAAGAAATTCCATTAACATTTATTTAGTAAATAAAAGCAGAAAAATGTGAAAAGGAGACGGATTTTCTTCACTAAAGTAGAGATCAATGCTCTCATCAAAATCTAAATAATGTACATATTGGGAACCCTGTAAGTGTGTACGAATTGTTTTTTACCTTTAAGTACAAATTATTTCACTCATTGGTTATTGGAAAATAATATTTAAGAGCCACGATTTCACTAACTTGTAAATGTCACGGCTTAAGTTTGAACATATGTACATGTCTAAGCCTGATGACGTGTAACATTGGAGTATTTCAACACCATCCGTCTGAGTTTCACCTCACTTGATCATAAACTGTTAATCAAAATACGGAAGTGAAGAGATGACACATTCACTTCCGTCATGGAGATATCTGATGGGATACACGTTATTGCAATTTAAAAGAAATGTGTTGGTCACGTTAAATCTTCAATAAGCTGTCACAGAATTTGAAATATCATTTTTGTTGCTGTTTTTGCCCATAACCAATGTAATGAGAGAGAGGCCCTTATTTGTGATAATAATCAGCATTTTCTCTAGTCGAAATATTAGAACATAACTTATTTATATTAGTATTTCTATATTATTATTATTATTATTATTATTATTATTATTATTATTATTATTATTATTATTATTATTATTATTATTATTATTATTATTAATATTATTATTACTATTACTATTACTATTATTATTATTATTATTATTATTATTATTATTATTATTATTATTATTATTATTATTATTATTATTATTATTATTATTATTATTATTATTCTTGAGATCAATACTAAGATCTAAATCACATAAATCGGCTCTTTTATTTATCTATCAAATTTCACATATTATTTATTATGTTTTTCTTTCGAATTTTATTCTTTCTTCAAAAATGTAACACACATACACACAGACACACACACTGAAAGAGAGCTCTCTAAAATAACGTGTCGCCAAATTAAGGTCAAACATCAATTGTTTCTTTTGCTATTGCATGCAAATGCAAGATTTTACCGTTTTTCATACGTGAATAAAAACATGGAGCGATACAAAATAAGTATATAAAACACACCAAGTAATACCACATAAGTAAATGAAATACACGGAGCGATACAAAAAAAGTATATAAAACACACCAAGTAATACCACATAAGTAAATGAAATACACGGAGCGATACAAAATAAGCAAATAAAATGCACATGGCAATACAAAATAAAAAAATAAACAGGGCAAAGACGAAATAATTTAATAAAATATTACACAAGTAAATAAAATACACGAAGAGATACAAGATAAATAAGTAAAAATCAAGTTTGATGATATATCCAACGTTTGATAATTATATCCATACTACAGTTCGGGTGTACCAGAGGTATTAGGTAACGTGCTGTATTTATTGCCTTGTACACACAGCTCTAGCGTACCGGATGAATTAAGTAATTATTGTAATTATTGTATTGTACCCACAGCTCTAGGGTACCGTACCAGATGAATTAAGTAATTATTGTAATACTCTGGTGCATTTTGAAAAATAGTTCTGAAATAGAAGATACGCTTACCTTGAGCACAGGCCATACAGGCCAATCCCAGTAACACAATGACAATTTTCATTCTGAAATAAAATTAGATCAACTAACAATGAATTCTACATTTAAATATGAACTGTTGGTCGCCTTTCTAATTGATGTTTACATTTATTTGTCTGTTAAGAACAATTTGAAAACTTCATTTATTTTTTATATTTTAAATTGAGATGGAATAATTTAATGAAAACTTCGCACGGTGTAAACATCTGGTTACATGAGTTACATTTTTAAACAAGGTGGAACTGTAAGCAAATTTATATTACAAACTAAAGGTTTGTACAGTGATCATGTTATTTGAAAAAAATGCAGTTAGATAATTTAAAATTGGATACGTATTGGGCTTATACAAAACCTCGTCTGCATGAATAAAATAGTTTTAAAATTTCTTAAATGTAGTTGGCGTATGAACAAGTTACAGACTTCGCTCCTTGTTGAATTTTATATGTTATGATAACCAGGAAAAGTCAGGGAAAAAGATTAAAATGATAAACATGTTTTATGGTCTAATGATAGGAATGTTTCAGATAACAAGAACAAAATGCATCCTGAGGTATGATTTTGACACACTGATGACAAATAACATGGTTTACATGGATATATTTAGTCATAAATAATATAATTATTATTACAGTAGTATCCAAACTGAAGAGGACAAACACATTTTAACATTAGCATGATTGAAAAATAGAATTAGGGTTAAAAATTGATGTTAGATTAATACATTAATTGCATGTAAGCTCTTCGATAATTAGACGGTTATGCTCTTTAAAAAATGATCTTTTTTAAGGGTGCCATTCTATAGTTGTTATGAAAACTTTAAGTTATGCAGTTCTTAATGTACGCATATCAAAATATGTACTTTCTATAAAATGGAAAAACTGTTGATGAATACTTCGCGCAATAAAAATAATGTTTGGTCTTTAAAATAAATTTGCTATTTAATAAATCAGAATTGATAAAGTTCTGACTTACAGCAAGTGTTAGAAGGAAGTATGACAAGATATAATAATAATAATAATAATAATAATAATAATAATAATAATAATAATAATAATAATAATAATAATAATAATAATAATAATAATAATAATAATAATAATAATAATAATAATAATAATAATAATAATAATAATAATAATAACCATGCATATTAAGATGAACATACGAATTAAATTGTGCTCCCTAGCTCATTCTCCTACCATGACATGGATTGGCTTTTACCAGGCTCAGAAACTACATTGCCGCCTGTTGCTTGAAGAATTCGCAGAATTGTTTATGTATGTATTCTAATATGTCTCCGATGAACTTCTAAATACAAGCTGGAAACCTAACTTTTCTTTTTTTAAAATAAAAATTACATGATATATTTTTATGAAGAAACTAAATCCATGTTTTCGATTGATGAAAAAGAAGGTTTCCATCAACATAAAAAGCACAGATAGAACGCACTTCTTTTCCCAAAAATAAAATAGTCTGTATTTTAGATGATTGAAATGGCAGTAGATAAATGCATACCTCTTAGTACGCTGTCCTGCAAGTCGAGGAATTGATATGGCTGCGCTGTCTCGTGTTCTTCTTTATATACGACGGAACTTCTGGCGGCGATCGATACACATCAATCAATAACATATCAAAATCTTAGATAGTAAGGACGATGTTTGGCGGAAGCTAGAGAGGGTAAATTCATAGCTTTGGGCAATTTATACACTCAAATAGATCGATTAAAGATACTCAAGGAATGCAGAGTAAATAAAATTACTAGTTGGTTATATGAAGATTAGGAGGCAGTATCTTTTTCCTGGTTAAATTATTGAATGATTGGGTAGAAATCGAAGTTTAGAGATGCAATTTTAAGGTGTTAATCTTTTCTGAAATTAGCTTTTCCATTCATTGTTGAGCAATTTATCTTCATTAAACTTGTTTGGCAAATTAGTGTACAAAACTATCAGTAATGCAAATGAGTGATAGTGCCCCAAAATGATTCACTCAAAACAATCAAATAGTATGAGTGGATAGAAAAAACATTTTGCGATCGGATACCAAAACTGGTGAAGGTAAGGATTAAAACACCTTTACAGAACAGACAAAAAATTTGATAAACCACGTGCATGACAACGCTTTAAAAGTCATTTGAAAATTAAATGTTAATAAAACATTACCAAAAATCAAGTCCTTTGTGTTCTTCGCAGACATTATTGCCAAGCTGTGATAACGCTGAAGGATGAAATATATCAGACTGATTCCAAATATTTGTTTGCTAACGTACTTAGTAATAGTAATACGGTATCAATTTATTTTAGAAATACTTTTTAATATTTGTAGTATGATATATCAGACATCGGAAATTTAATATTATCGAGCCCACTCAGAGCAAAGATCGACGCAGCGGTCATTTTGGAGTCCGTGAGCGTAATGTACGTATGTCCGTCCACATCCAAGATTAAGATTTATTATGAAGATTATGAGATTAAGCTTAAAAATAAGATATTTTTGTTTGAACTTTTTAACTAAACAAAATACGTGCTCGATACATATGGGAATATTATCTATAGCAGACTCTCTCTCTTTCTCTCTCTCTCTCTCTCTCTCTCTCTCTCTCTCTCTCACACACACACACATACATACATACATACATATATATATATATATATATATATATATATATATATATATATATATATATATATATATATATATATATATATATGTATGTATGTATGTATGTATGTATGTATGTATGTATGTATGTATGTATGTATGTATGTATGTATGTATGTATGTATGTATGTATGTATGTATGTATGTATGTATGTATGTATGTATGTATGTATGTATGTATGTATGTATGTATGTATGTATGTACGTACGTACGTACGTACGTACGTACGTACGTACGTACGTACGTACGTACGTACGTATGTATGTATGTATGTATGTATGTATGTATGTATGTATGTATGTATGTATGTATGTATGTATGTCTGTATGTATGTATGTATGTATGTATGTATGTATGTATGTATGTATGTATGTATGTATGTATGTATGTATGTATGTATGTATGCATGTATGCATGTATGCATGCATGTGTGTGTATGTGTGTGTGTGTGTTTATCATTGTAATTTTGCTGATAAATTTAAAATGAAATGTTGATGTGCCGTGACTGATCATGCTGATAAAACATTGAGTCAAAATGCTGATGATGCATTTAATCTTAGTGAATTTTTCAAGATCATTATGAACACGTTGAACGCAGTTTGACTAATATAAGAACTAAAGTGTAACATAAGAAAGAAGTTTGACTAATATAAGAACTAAAGTGTAACATAAGAAAGAAGTTTGACTAATATAAGAACTAAAGTGTAACATAAGAAAGAAGTTTGACTAATATAAGAACTAAAGTGTAACATAAGAAAGAAGTTTGACTAATATAAGAACTAAAGTGTAACATAAGAAAGAAGTTTGACTAATATAAGAACTAAAGTGTAACATAAGAAAGAAGTTTGACTAATATAAGAACTAAAGTGTAACATAAGAAAGAAGTTTGACTAATATAAGAATTAAAGTGTAATATAAGAAAGACGCAGTGTTTTAGTTTGGATTGGCAATAAAGTCGTCCAGATATTAACCTGATCAGTTAGCTACCAACTCTTTAGATAAGTTTGATAAATTTATGTATTTTATTACCAAACTTTACATTTGTCCTTGCATATGCAAGTTGCTAAAGGAGCCCATTTCTGCTCTTAAATGAAATATTTGCAACATTATCGGACATTGAAAAACTGTATTAACTAAAAATGACCATTCTTCCCCTCTGAAATGGACTTTAACTACAAAAAGATAAATTGTGCAAAAACTATTGATTTTCTTGCTGTGAGTGTTTATTTGTTTTATTTATTGAAAACAAGAAACAAACCCCTTGTAACATCACTTTAGTATAGATTACATGATCAAATCTTGCTTAGATGAGTTTGTGTTTTTGAAGAGTGTATCTTATTCGGATGTATCTTATATGTTTGTGTTTTTAAAGAGTGTATCTCATTTGTGTTTTGGACAAGTTTATCTCAGTTGTGTTTTTATCTTATGTTTGTTCTTTTTTCTTTTCTTTTCAACACATCATATGTATTTGCCTTGTTTTATCAAGTGACTCTAAATATTTAGTTTTAATAAGACATTGGGTTTTGTACCGAACGTTTAACCTATCTCCGCGATGATAAAGTCTGAAATTCAGATAATCAAAACGTCTACTTTAAATGTAAATTAAAATCTACGTGTCATTCAGTGAATCGTCCACTGCTGTGGTTATGCTACCTGTCAACAATTTCAGTTCGCTGTTTCCTGGTTAGTGAGGATATCTCCCAAAGCTTTTGGCTCGACCTTATTTGCCCGGCCATCCCTTCCATCAAGCCGTTTATTTTAATGTGCAGATATCAGGATTTATTATATATTTCATAATTAACATACTGAAATATATAAGTTGGTGAAAACTGATATCGCCACATTTGCTTTATTACTTTAAGAACTACTCTATTTTTCCATTTAGTAAGTATATTTGCCCTTATGTATCTTATTAATACATGTACTTCCCGATGTAGGCATCGCTCTTTCTCTCTCTCTCTCTCTCTCTCTCTCTCTCTCTCTCTCTCTCTCTCTCTCTCTCTCTCTCTCTCTCTCTCTCTCTCTCTCTCTCTCTCTCCCCGGTGGCCTAGTGGTTAGAGCGACCGCCTCAAATGCGGGAGGTCGTGGGTTCGATCCCCGTTCGAGTCATACCAAAGACTTACAAAAATGGTACTAACATCTGCCTCGCTTGACGCTCAGCATTAAGTGGTTAGTGTTAGGCCTAGTGTCAAGATAATGTGACTGGGTGGGACATCATGCTACATGTCTGCGGCATGATGCCCCAGTGCTGGACATCACTATAAACTGTCACGCTGCAGACATCGTAGCGATATGACTGAAAAATTGTTAAATCTACGTTAAAAATTATAAACACCACACCTCTCTCTCTCTCTCTCTCTCTCTCTCTCTCTCTCTCTCTCTCTCTCTCTCTCTCTCTCTCTCTCTCTCTCTCTCTCTCTCTCTCTCAGGATGACTGGATCTTAAAATGTGTCAAGACTGTCCATCTATTTTACATTAAGCAATAATTGAGATGGTGCAAACAAGACCGTCTAAAAATGAGCCCCATAGAACAAATAGTAGACTCCAAGTATTACATTTTATATAATTAGTTTTCCCTATGAGTCATGCAAATTATGACCTGTTGCCTTTCAATATTTCGTTTCACTCGTATAGCATAGTTCTCCAGTTACACACAACTACAAACTGTACACATATTTAAAAACTGCTCTCTCCTTCTCTAGCTTTCATCCCTCCGGCTTTCAGAGAGTTCGATGCAACTATACTGTAGTTTGTTCTAGAAGTTTTCGCGTAACAGTGAAACACAATTATAACTGTTCTGAAGAATATTATCGGCATGATGAGTACGCAATAAGTCACTATGATATCAATCACAAATAATTTATTTTTATAGTTGCACAGTGTAACAATTTCAAAGAGACAAATATACAATTTTTGTTGAATATAAAACAACACAGGAAACCAAGACACCGGGGAATTAAAATTAATTATGAATTGGAGAGAAATTTGTTAAATGAAAATGCGGTATTTTTTTAGAAACGTATGGTAACGAGAGATGTGTAAGTTTTAGAAGAGATCTCATTGACGAGAAATGTTTAAAATTTTCCGTATCAAACATTTTTAACACAATGGAAATCTATATTTCTTTGAAAGATAACACGAAAAATGACATTATTGTTTTTATTTCATTACCGAGTATATTTTTTGTTGTTAGCTATTATTTCACATGAACTCAAAGGTGGCGCTCACCAGTTATTATGCACTTTTGAGAGAGTGATGTATGTAAGGTGAAGTTGTTTGCATTTAAAACATGCACAGTGGAGAGAATGTTGGCATACCTCTATGCTACTTTCATGTAATGTGGCTGAAATTTCTTTGGATATTGTACTTTTAGAAATTGTAAATTATCTTAGTATACTGCTAACTAAAATGATTGCTCCCTTATGCCCCAAAAGTCAACCTGAATTTGTCTAAAGTACACTATCCTTGGCAGCCATTAAAATAGGAAAAATGAATTTTGCCAGACTAGACAATACCAGCTTCTGAAAGTGCAACGAATGAATTACGAAATATATAAGATGTAAGAAAAAACTTATTGGCTCTTTTTTATAATGTATCAATTAAGTTCGGGAAGTTAAAATGAGCAAGTGGAGGTAGCACTTTTTGAAAGGCCAAACTGTATATTCTATAACATATATTACACCCATCAATCATGCAACAAAATAAAGATAATTAAAGTTCTTGAACAATGCCTAAGATATACAAAGTCTTTTGTAAATAGCCAGTATAATTAGTGACAGAATTTGAGAATTTAAAAGAAAAAAAATTTCTAACCCCTAATACGAAACTACAGAGCGCCACCAAAATCAAATATTGTATTGCAACAAATTCCAGATTGAATCAAGGATTATTCTAATCCTTGTTGGTTACAATATACTTAAAATGTCCTTGAATGAGGTCAAACAGTGAATGATTACCAATAATGATAATGTAGAAGGTATTGATTTTGAGTGATTGAAACACAATTCAATGGGGTCTATTTACTCCGAGCAATAAGCATACGATGTAACAAACTGCTTCTCTAAAGATTCAATAGTCAGATATCAATACAGACGTCTGCTGTATTGGATAGATTATGTGGTTTTATGAAACAAATGTATATCTTTTGTTTGATCTGATTAATAATCTGAAGCTATTTAAACTTGGTAATGAAATAGCTAACTTAATTCGAGATTTGTCAAAACAAACTGATGACAAAAAGTACAAAATTGCTGCTATGCACTATTAAAAACGGTAAGAGTCTGAGGATGTGCAATCCTAAACAACAAACAATCAACAGTACTTGGATCCAAAGGAGCAGAGGATAAACGAGAGAGAGAGAGAGAGAGAGAGAGAGAGAGAGAGAGAGAGAGAGAGAGAGAGAGAGAGAGAGAGAGAGAGAGAGAGAGAGAGAGATTGGCAATCAATCTCGTGAAGACTGTGAAACTTAAAAAAAAACATCAAATTCAACAATTACAGACGGACTTCAATTTACAGTTTTATTTTCAAAAACACGATATAGATATTCAGGAGTTTTTGAATTTAGCACAGGTAATGTTGATATAAATAAGAAGAAAAATGTTCATTCTAATATTATGTCACAGAAGAATGAATTTGTAGAGATAACTAAAAATATATAAGACAACGCAAACACGATAAAAGCGGAAAAGATCCAAGAAATAATATATACTTATCCTTTAAGGATCGGATGATATGATTAGAATAATTAAAGATATTATTTTTCATGTATTTTGCATTAAGATGCAGGATGAGATGGGGCAATTAAAAAAAGATACAAAATATGCTAATTGGGACCAGATTAATATTATTGGTGTGTTACCGTCTAATTAGACATAGATCTCAACGAACGACAAAAGGATAAACTTACTTTGCATTATGTAGGGAATTAATGATGTTAAAACCCAAATAAACAAAATATAGCGCCATTTAATAATGCTATAAGACTGAAATGGGTATACAGTATAATTTGTTTTAGAGAAATAGAACATTCGAAGGCGAAATCTGAAAATGACAAAACGAAACTGATTCCTGGCTGTATAGTGTTTTATGAAGTTAACGTGTCAAGTAAGGGGAATCTTACTGGTGATATGGTTTTGTATCACAGATGCGCTGGTAAATTTACATTTTGTCGCCATGCAGTAACAATAAACCCAAAATATGGTGTTCCTAGACATGCCTTCAGATTGAAACTGCACCTTGACCTTTAACTAAGCTTAGCTGAATATAAATTTCTAAAGAAACACTGATGTTTTTAAACAGAACTTTCTTAATAATTAAACGAGGCATATATCCAAAAATTTTCAACCAGCGCCTTGAAATAAATTTCAGTAGATATTTGATATAAATTGCAAGATAGAAAATTTCATTGGATTACAGGTAAAAAAATCATTGTGCTGATTTTACCTTAGGGTTGGACGCGTCGACGAAGTTCATCATTACACATTCAAGAATATTTGGCATATTATCTTAAGGAAAACAATATTTTATACTTTAGCTTAAATCTTAAATTTAAATAAGCTATCTTCAAATGAACATAGTTCACACCTGCAATCAACACAGACGTGTGTTAACACTAAATAAATTTAGCCAAAAAGACAAAACAGCTGTTTATCAACAGCAGTGGATTTGGCGACGTTCTAACAGTTATTATTTCAATATTTTGATACCAACATTTCAAGTGAAGACAAAATAAGAGCGATAAAACAATGGTAGGAATCCTGATAAAATATACATTGTACCCGAGTGAAATTGATATAAAACTGGTTACTACCTTGATGAAAAATAATCGATGGTGCTTTTTTGATATACGAATCTTCTCATCGTATGCAGCTTTAAAAAAATAGAGACTATCTAAACTGGGTTGTCTTTCAACCTTGTGTTGAGTAGGGTAATTATCAGTATGCATTTATTAGCCTTGCAATGGGTGTTAATATTATGTTAGTTACAACGTTTTTTAAAATTTCTATACTCTTGTAGCTATTACATAGCAAGGAGATAAACGTACGGTAAATAATAGGCTCCACGCAAACAGAAGGAGAATATACCTTAGGTTATTAAACATCTTAATCTGACAAACAACTGTAGTAAACGCTTTTGTGTGCTAAATGGCTCTTGTGATCACATGCACAAAATACAATCTAATTTTGTATTGTATAACTCACGACGGCACTAACTAAATTCCTTTCAATACACAACGTTGTTAGAAAGACAATCAGTTCTTATCATATATATATATATATATATATATATATATATATATATATATATATATATATATATATATATATATATATATATATATATATATATATATATATATATTCTATCTTGTAATCACTTATTTCGTGCCTAATTTAGTACAAAAGGTGTTTTGTATACTTTTTCTCCTCTACTGATTTCATATGGAATGGTACTTGCACATTTATTGCGAAAACATTGTTTCAGGTGCTAGTAGGTAGTCTTTGAACCTATAGACATATCCAAATCGACTTCTACAATACTAACAAAAATAGTGTGATATTTTCATGACTAATATTGTAGTTATGACGTTGAATTTAGTTTGGTTACATAGTTAAATAATATAACGATTATAAACGGATTCATGACTCTATCATGCACACCTTGACCGCTCTGTCAGCTCTTTTTTTTCCTTCATCGACGACATTTCACTAATTATTTAATTATTTCCGTCAATGCAACTATGTACTTTGTTGCTAATTAATTTATTTTTATTTATGTGCTAATGTCATCGACTTAGTTTGTAATTATTCATGGAAATATTTCCAAATCCAACTAAAATTTCAATTATCATTAAAGCGTCTTTTATTAAGTAATAGATATACAAGTTTTAAATTTAAAATGTTTTATGACGTCCTTTACATTTTGGCAACACTAGTTATTATTCTTGATCCAATGGATTGGAATACAGTTCTCGACTGGCCATGATTTCGGTTTCGTAACCCTTTTCAACTCATCGATATACTCGTTCTATGAAATGACTTTTTCACACATATTGTATTCATGGTTTTAAGGTAATTTATTGTTTCAGTTAATTTCTCATCACATATATTATTCTCAAACTGTTGTAACGAATGTTTCATGAAGTGAAAACTATCTAGACACATGATTGGAATCGAAAAAATTTTTCTACCATCCTTTCCAATGAA
The DNA here is from genome assembly GCA_016746295.1 of Potamilus streckersoni. Classification (NCBI taxonomy): domain Eukaryota; kingdom Metazoa; phylum Mollusca; class Bivalvia; order Unionida; family Unionidae; genus Potamilus; species Potamilus streckersoni. Next base: position 485,130 of record JAEAOA010002346.1, on the reverse strand, counting down.
ATCTGTACAAACACACTTATTTGTTTTTCGTTATATATTATTATTTTCAATTGATTTTGATCATTTTTCAAAATTGTCTTGATAATAAATGAGAATCGAAGCCAACATATTATGGGTAAAGTGTGGTATATACTTTGAATGTAGGAAGTCAACTTTTATTCATTATGGGCAGGACAACTGTGATCATTCATTAAATGACGGTGACTTCTTGCTTTAATGTTTTTAATTTTCCTTTTCGAAAATATCACAAGTGTTGACTGAATTAATTTCTTCTTTTGTCTTCTATTAGAAATTTCGTTTGGTGTATGTTCTTCGTACACTGTTTATGCAATTGTCTTGGCAAATAACATTAGAACTTTTTCCTGTAACCTGTTCCTTTCAAATACTTAGGCTGATAGTCTTTGTGAATGGATTTAGTATTAACACTAAATCATGGAGACATATTTTTGGATCTTTGCATATTTTATTGGTGATGATGGTTTTAAATTTCACAACAGGTATTATAACTATTGAGTTATATATCTTACTACATACTCTTTGATGTTCATGTAGCTTTAATTGGTCCTAAAATGATGAAGAAAACTTCTTGTAAAAGCGAATTTGCTTAAGATAACACCAATCTTGATAAATTATGAATTGTGAATTAATATTTCATTCATCGCACGCAGTTAACATATCAATCCGACCACATTATACCTGATACGCCACTTTAATTGGTTCTTTGTATGTCTTTTATTTACATATACGTTAATGCCATTTATAATTTATTACTATCGTCAATTTGATTAGGCTTTTTTGAAAACATTTATTTGTCTGTAATGATGATCACAATTTGGGTTTAGCACAGATTCCATAGAACCGAAAAAACATGTTTTATACGTTTCTCTTAACATTGAAACACACATTTGGTTTTCCACCCACGTTATATATTATCTTTCAGTCATTGGCTGGTATAGATCCATAGGTAACGTTATATATAATTTTTCAAAGCAATTTGTCTTGCCTTATTTCCTGACGAATTGTGTAATGTACCATTTCAAACAGATTATCAAATCGCTTTTGCGTTTCATATCTGCTTCTGCTTAAAGATTTTGCTCTTTTATAGCAATCTAAAATAGTTAGGCTGTTTTCTGTTCTTAATACGGGTGTAATCGCTAAATCTAACTGAAGTTTTATAGAACCAGACCTGATCTCTAAGTTTCCTGCTTATTATCTTCCTCACGTAGGGTCCGATATCGTTAATAATAAATGTAAATCTTGACCCTCTTTTTCACAATATTTATTCTTATTTAAGCTCTATGAGACACATTAACTCTTTCTTCCTCTCAGTCGGTCAAGCAAAACTACAACTTTTGAAGGTTGAAAGTTATTAACTTTTTCATCTGGTAGTATATTGCAGCTTCATAACATTATCTCTTTAACGGCCACTTGAGATACATTGAAACACAGACCTTGCTTAATGAACCTTTAGTTGTAAAGAAGCATTGGGAACTTGAATTAATGAATTACTTAGTATAACATCATAATTAAAAATGCAAAATGTTAAATATATATGAAATCATTCATTAGCGTAAGAAAATTCTGAAATGTTACTTTCGAAATAAAATTTAAAAAACAAAGGCCTAGATTTCAGGAAAAACATGCTATGCTCTAGTATTATGATATCTGAATTTTGTGTAAAGTGTGAAATATTTCATTTCATGTAGCTATTCTAGTTACTTTAATCGACTTTTATACATTAATTGTATGCGTTGCCCCGTTTAGTTACTTAGGTTAGTGTTAGGACTGGTCAGCCTGATGTCAGGAAAATGTGACTCGGTGGGACATCATGCTACATGTCTGCGGCATGATGCCCCAGTGCTAGACATCACTAAAAACTGCCAAAAAGCAGACATCGTAGCTATATGACTGAAAAATTGTTAAAAGCTACGTTAAAATTATAAATACCAACACGCCCATGGTCGCCCTATGGATTTTCAACCAAGTGTAAAAATATTTTATTCTCTGAAATCTTTAAATTGCTTTTGCTATTAATCACATCAAATTTATTCTAAATCGAATAATATTTGCGCGGATACCGTTTCGGATTCTTGGATAAACAGGAAATTTTATTGGGATATAATTTATTGATATAACACTATTAAAATTAACTATTAATTACTTTCTAGATAGCGAGATCAAAAGGTGGATGTTGAGATACTCCAGCTCACTCTCATCTATAGGTTATTTAGCGTCATCTACTTTTATCCACTTTATTATACATTGCGTGTAAGTATAACTGATTGGAAGTGACAGGTAACAATCAACCCTCTTACTACGTAATGCTTCCGTTCCTTCTTTTCTTGTAAATTAGGTCTGACGAACAGAGAGAGAGAGAGAGAGAGAGAGAGAGAGAGAGAGAGAGAGAGAGAGAGAGAGAGAGAGAGAGAGAGAGAGAGAGAGAGAGAGAGAGAGAGAGAGAGAGAGAGAGAGAGAGTGTGTGTGTGTGTGTGCAGGTAATAGCATGATCGGGGATTTTTACTTATTCACTCCTATATATGGTAGATACTGTCGGCTAAAAGAAACATACACTTCTTCTTTTTATTTTAGTAAAATAGAATCAAATTGATAAAAATATAAATTGTCTCATCATTGTTTACGTACTTCTACTAGTGTCTCTGATCGGTGTTTTGTTTAGTATTTATGCTAATGAGAGACGTTAAATACTTTTTAATGAACTTGATGTTTCTATTCAATCTGTTTTAAGAGATGATTATATGAGATGTTGCGTGTTAAAGAACATAACAACTTAAAATGATAGTTTCTTGAGTGTTTTGTGAGTAATCATATTTTAATCAATTATTAGAACTAACCATTTTCTGACAAATATATAGATCTTTATAGTCACTGATTATTTTGCATTGAAATATATAATATGGTTGAATAAGTTAAATGAATATATTGTTACGTGTAGGTTCGTACAAAGGTAACAAGAGAAAATAGTGTAGTCAACAATCTTCGTAAATTTGAACAAAATAATTTATTTCCCTAGAAAACAACGTAAAAATAGAAAATAGGACTTACGATTTGTGAAAATGATCCAAAATTTAATCCTACGATTGAAAGATATAAGTCTTATCACTAAACAGTTCTAATTAAATCAGGGTTCGAATCTCGATAAAGATACAATAACGAGGGTCACTTTAATCTTTTCTTGTTTCCTATACTTTTGTTTTTGAAAACAAAAATGAAAAGGGGACCAACCTCTTGCGTTACCGCCAGTCTTTTCTCTCATGAAGAATTTATGCTATTTGTATATTGTACAGTTCATGAAATGTACTTTTGAGTTTTGCATGGCCTTACAACAAACATGGCCTTTAAGTCAAAAAGTAAGAAAGTAATTATATCAATAAATAAATAAATAAGAAAAGAAGGAAGAATATACGAAAGTAAGAAATGATGAATAGATGTGAAAAAGGCACAGTCTACTGCAATTGTGATTTTATTTCAAAGCCAGAAACATATGACGAATTTTTAACTTGAAAAGAAACTAATTGAACTCGAATCCGTGAATACAGCGGGCTGTGATTTTCAATCAGGCTGGTAGACAAAAAAAATCTCCATTTAGTCAGATGTGTAGATGTAATTTTGAATTTTATTTGACTTGGAGAATAATCCCCTTTGTTATAGAAGAAGGATCAATTTTCAAGGATGACAGAGAGAATGTGGCTCTTTCCACCCTTGCGCATCTCGGGATGATTAGAGATGGCATGATTGTTGCCTTGGATGCGGCCAAGCTTCTCTTTCAACATCGTGTTCTTCAGATTGCTGGAATAGACAGGGGCATACAATTGAGGATCATCTTTAAATAACAGTTGATTAACACTCATCATGTCAGTTTATCCATCAATGTTTCATATAATAGAAGAAGAGTCCTTTCTCTCTCAATACTTGATTCCTTTTTTTTATTTCGATCAAATACATTGCTTGACTTAACTTCAAGACGTCACCTCGTTTGAAAATAAATTTGATATGTTAATCCACACTTATTTGGATGAGGATATGCAAGTGAGTAAAGTGGTCAACAATTAATTTTAATACAAAAACCGGAATGTCTCATCAGCAATTTTAAATGGCATAATTAATTATTATAATTGAATATATTTTAAAATTTTTAATGTCATAACAGGTATGGAATAAACAAATAGGTCATGTAATATTTACTAAATATAAGATTAGATAAAGAAATGTCGTATTAGCAAGGGTGTGCGGCAGATTATTGAGCTGAGCCAAAATTTCGTACATATGGCTAAAAAAATTGCGATCTAATGGAATAGAAGAACGATGGATGTCGTATTGTTGTGAACACTTACTGCAAGTGTGTACTTACTAGAGCATTTCCTCCGTGACATCCTCGAACATTAAACCAGATCTGAGGCTGGAACGGATCTGCTTCACAACATCCTCATCATTACCAAAGCTCAGAGAAGGGTCAGTTAAGATTTTCTTGGTACCTAGTAAATGAAGAACATCAGCACTAAAATCTTATACATAGTTTCGAAATTTTGGGTGCAATTTTGACTTAGTAATGAATCCTAACATTGTGTTACATAACCTAATGACAGATTCTATCATTATGCTTTTAACCGATATTGTAAGTATTGGTTGACAACAACGTTTGTGGTCATTGTTAAACAGATATTTCTGTCTTCTAAACATTTTTTTCTAATATGCGCATTTTTATTTTATTTCACAAAAATGCTTGAAGAAACAAATTATCCGCATATAATGTATATATATATATATATATATATATATATATATATATATATATACGATTTTTTTATGGTAAATTTCCATGGAATTTTGATTTTTAAATCATATCAAAGGAAATTAAATGTTTTACAAAGTAGATGAACTTAAATTTATTTGTAAATTAGATAAAGTATAAGAAGAACATAATAATAATAATAATAATAATAATAATAATAATAATAATAATAATAATAATAATAATGTCACCACCTTTCTTGTTGCAGGGAATAACAGATGGAATGGGGAAGGTCAGTCTCTGCCATCTCTGTGCTTGATTATCCTTCTCCTCAACGTTGATCTTAATTTCAAGGTTAAGGTTAGCTGAAATCAGTGCGAAATTATTATTATTATTACTATTATATTATTATTAGTAGTAGTAATAGTAGTAGTAGTAGTAGTAGTTCTAATATATTTACCTTAAGAACATTGATATATAAATATATGAGAAAACAAAAATGTAGATCATATGCTTTTTTAGAAAATCAGCTTGATCGTGTTGACAGGAGTTTACTTTATCATATATTAGTAAATTAGTAAATGAAATTATTAACATATTCTAACGATACTATAAGCCATACATGCAAATTTCAAAGATTGTGTGAAAATGCCAAATGGCTTGAGAGAAATATTTAACTGCCAGTCTGGGGGTAGGGCAAGGTCGTGTTTTATCATCTGTTTTATTTTCATTATATTTAATGAATTAAAGAGAAACATTTCTGACCAGTATAGCGGTGTACCATTACGTTGTCCTTTCTTGTGTTTGAGAATGTTAGCAATGTTAAGTTTATTCCTCCTACGATATTTTTGAATGTTTCTAAATATGACTCTACCTCCAAGAAGTTATCAATTGAGGACACGATGTGAACAATTCAGGACTGCAACACATATCCAATTCGCTCATATGACAATGATAAGTGTTTTGTAATGGTCCTCTTTAAAATACTTAAACATTCCTACATTCCGACATAAATGGAAGTAGAACTCTAAAATAGAGAACAATACACGTGTTATGGAGTCTGTCTATGTTTCTTATTAACAATTACGTGCTCATTTGATTACGATATGTACTGTATGGGACGATCGATTTAGGTCAGCATCGTTCTCAGATGATACGCATTATGCGAAGTTTGTAAATTGTAATTTATACTCACGATACTGCATCTGAGGAATGAAGTCTGAAAAATAAGAATATATATATATATATATATATATATATATATATATATATATATATATATATATATATATATATATATATATATGTTGTAAATTCGACATAAAAAATGTAAATTTATTACCAATTCCATTTGCGATTTGCTTTTTTACTATGTGATCTGAAATATCAGAAATATGCATGATTTGCAGGTTTCGTCATTAAGTCATTCAATATTTTAACTATAGGTCTGAGAATAATGTTTATAATCTTACACATTGCAGAATAATAAAAAAAAACAAAAAAAAAGAAAACGGAAATGACGTACGTGGTGGCAACATGTGGTGGTGCATCTTGGGAGCCATATTTTGTTCTTTATGTTCCTTTGATGGTGGTGCCATCATAGCCTTGAAGGCTACAATGACAATAAAAAAACTGCATATCTTATAGCTGTCTGCCCAACCAGAGCTTCAGCCCGTGCAAAAAGTTTAAGTACGATAAAAGCAAAATCTTTCAGCTGTATTAATACAATACAACACTTGAGATAATTAGATTCTAAATCCTCCCAGAACAATACACGTAATCCTTCCAGTATGCTAACAGAATGATCATTAAAGATGTTTACGCTGAAGTCATGCTTATAGTTTTTATGATGAAGTTATACTGATATTGTTTATGCCGGTCATGCTGATATTGTTTACGCAGAAGTCAAATTGATATTTTTTACGACAAAGTCATGCTGATATTGTTTACGCTGAAGTCGTACAGATAGATTTTACTCTGAAATCATGTTGATATAGTTTACGTTGAAGTTATATTGATATAAGTTACGCTGAAGTCATACTGATATTGTTCACGTTAAAGTCATGCTGAGAATGTTCACGCTGAAGTCTGATATTGTTTACGCTAGAGTCATGCTGAGCGTTTACGCTGAAGTCATACTGGTATTGCTTACGCTTAAGTCAAGATTATATTCTTTACGCTGATATTCTTTAAGCTGAAGTTACACTGTGAGTGTTTACGCTGAAAACATATTGATATATTGATCTTATTTACGCTGAAGTCATACTGATATAGTTTTGTTCAAAAATATAAATGACTTTTTATTACCTGAATGAGCGTGATGCATGACCAATCCTAGGAGCTTTTGCTGAAGTTCTTGCATGTTATCTGAAACAAATAAATAAATTCACGGGCGGGAATGAAAATAGATAAACAAAGTTTACGGTAAACAGATGGTCTAATTTTGGTGGAAAGAAAGATTTTAAAAGCGCTACCGCTAATTGTTTTCGAATATTATTTGTTTTTAAATACTTTTTTGACATGAAATTGACGACTTGTATGATGGTGCGAGATAACACATGACACAATTGTTATGCTTTCTTAAAAATGATAATCTAAATGTGACCAATTGTAAACTCGCGTTCTATCACATATATTTTACTAAATGTTATAAATCTTACCGAATTTGATGCCCATCTCATTGATCTTTTTCTTGATGGCTTTCATCATTTCTTGAGGATCATCTGTTTAATAAATAAATAAAGTAAGTAAGTAAGTAAGTTCTCGGCAAAACATGCTTAACGAACTTAGGAGCTGACTGAATTCTGTAAGGAGTGAGAAAAATGATACTAGTACATTGCCGATTATAAGGTTGAATGAAATACAAAATTAATACTAGTTTTATTTGATTTGATTTAATGATTCTAAAAGAAAACATTATAAAATTCGAAGTGAGATCTCTAAATCGTTTTGAAAACGTACGTAATTTTAAATGAAAACTTCGTTTTATAGTGTTCAAAGATCTGATAATGCAGATAAAAAGGGAATAACCGGTAAAAAAATGGGTTTGTAGAGTGTTTTATTTAATCTCTTTCAAACTCCTGTAACTCCAAGACCTTCTATGACCTAAGTATAGTAATGATAGATGTAATACGATGCTACCGATATATATATATATATATATATATATATATATATATATATATATATATATATATATATATATATATATATATATATATATATATATCGCTTATTTTGTCCTTCATTTCGTCGGAATAATACCCTATCATTATCCCAAACTCACTGATAACTTTTTGTGCAAAAGGGATATATGTAAACATTTGGATACCGTAATATGGGTGTTTTATTTCAAAATCAGGCAACGAATATACATTTCATATATCGCTGCATGAAGATTTGCAAGATATTTATACAAAAGCGAACCCCTCATTTGTGTATAAACAAATGCACATGATGGATCCAAAGCTAAGAAAAATAATCAAACTTGTATATGTGTATCATATATGTGTGTCATGTAAGTTTTTACTAAGAACGCCAAGTAACCTGTGAACTTATCTGCAACAATACCCGAGTTTTGGTAAGCTTCGTTTTGATCTTTTCAACCTCTAATATCGCTTTGAATTGTGTTTAACTCACTAAGGCACACAATTGGTATGGCTGAACGAGACAGTCTTCGTATTGATGTAATTGTTGCCCTGTTTGAACGTATGTATAAACATTTTCGTTTATGACACCATCATTTTTACCCATACAAAAAGCCAATCAAACAAACAATAACGTAGCAAACGAAATGACTATTTTCAGAGTTAGATACAATGAGAAACAACCATTTCACATCAATAAAAATGAATGACACCAGTCGGTTTCAAAATGTTCGTATTCAGTAAAAAACAAAGGTAAAAGAAGTCGATCTTTGTAGCAATAAATGTACAAGAATTATATATATATATATATATATATATATATATATATATATATATATATATATATATATATATATATATATATATATATGAATGGATTGATATCTGTGTTTGTGTTTGTGTGTGTGTGTGTGTGTGTGTGTGTGTGTCAGAGACCTCTCAAAGTCAAGCGAGAGGCCTTCATAAATCAAAAAGGAGGTAATCGACAAACAAAAGAAATTACCGGATTCTACTTCCACTCCCATCTTATTCAGTTCCTTTGAAATGGCGGTAGTCAGCTTTTTCTGCACGGTTTCTAAGTCGTCATCTAAGACAGAAAAAAATGATTTCAAAATATAAAAACAGATCAAGCAAGAAATAAAAAACATATAATCAGTATACTAACCTTTTGATATTTATATGTTTGCATTTTAAAGGAAAAGTAGTGTGTCAGTTTCCCTGGATGTGTAATCTACATAAAAGACGGAAATCCTACTAATTTCTAATGAAATCGGTTGTCGTTTCTTAAATCAGATATCAAGATTGTCTTTTATAAACGTAGCTTGCATTGTTACAATTTCCATTTACAAACTGTATTTGCATATGTATATTTAGTAGCAGTTAGATATATAGATAGATTGATAGGTGTGTGTGTGTGTGTAAGTAATTGTTGTCTTTCTTGAATATAAATTGAAATATATTTTCCACGTATTTCATAACTTTACCTAGGTACGTCAAAACATGAAAGCCGAAATACCTTCTTTAGCATTGATACCCATCTGGTTCATCTGGTCAACAACGTGCTTCTTCACTCTCTTCTTCAATACCTCGGGATCTTCATTCTCTGCGACACAATACAAATGGGAGACATATGGAATTCTCTTTTACTACAATACTATTAAGTCCTTCTTCAAATTGCATGGCATGTAAATACTTCTTGGTGTTTGGTGTTTATAATTTTTAACGTAGCTTTAACAATTTTTCAGTCATATCGCTACGATGTCTACAGTGTGGCAGTTTATAGTGATATCTAGCACTGGGGCATCATGCCGCAGACATGTAGCATGATGTCCCACCCAGTCACATTCTCCTGACACCAGGCCGACCAGTCCTAACACTAACCTCTTAATACGGAGCGTTAAGCGAGGCAGCTGGTAGTACCATTTTTGTAAGTCTTTGATATGACTCGACCGGGGATCGAACCTACGACCTCCCGCATCCGAGGCGGACACTCTAACCACTAGGCCACCGGTAAATACTTCTTGGACGCTTGGCTTCTAATATGAAGCAATGCGACTGGTCAACACCCTTCAACACGAATACAACTAGAATAATTGCGATAGTTTACGTTGTAATATTGTTACAGTGCCATTTATGGCAAATAAGTGGTTATTGTTTAATTTCATGATATGAAATGAAAGAGAAGGATCAAGGTAAGAATATGGAAAAGATAGATGTTTATGACAAAATCATGCTAATATTGTTTGGTTCTCAACGTTCTGTAGCTTCTTGTTCTACACATTCTTGAAATGTAACACCTACATTTAAGCGCCCACGTAATGGCGACGATATTTCATTTGTTTAATCTACATTCACTGTTTAACATATATATATACACACACACTACACACACACTATACATATATATATATATATATATATATATATATATATATATATATATATATATATATATATATATATATCGCTAGAATAATATTACCTGTCGAAAGTAGTATGAATGGTTAAAAACATTTTGTGATGTAGTTACCAGAAAAATAGAAACATACACCCTTATGTTTTTAATCAGTCAAGACAAAAGAGCCTCGTAATTAGTTTAAAATGTGACAATACAAATCCAATATCTGTGTACAGAGAGGCAGAAATATTAAGCAGTATGAACATGAAGAAGACTCAAATTTTTCAGTGTACAAACTTTGTACAGTATCTGTTCCAAAGTTAACAGTACAGCCCTTGTGATATACAGGAAGTAATCGACTAGTCTAATATGGTGGAACTAGGAATATAACGGTCGTTAATCCGACACCAGACAACGGCGATAAATTAATTTTCTAACGATTTACAAGGTCTTTAACATTATTAACAACTTATAGTTCATGAATGCCTGTGTGACCACTGTTAATGTAATGAAGAAAAAAGCCCCTATAACCTACAATGACACTGCTAATGTAATGAAGAAAAAAGCCCCTATGACCTACAATGACACTGTTAATGTAATGAAGAAACAAAGCCATACAAACCTACACTAACACTAATAATGTAATGAAGAAAAAAGCCCATATATCCTACAGTGGCACTGTCAATGTAATGAAGAAACAAAGACCCTAAGCCTACAATGACATTGGTGATGTAATGAAGAAACTAAGCCCCTATAACCTACAATGACAAAGTTAATGTAATGAAGAAACAAATCCCCTATAACCTACAATGACACTGTTAATGTAATGAAGAAACAAAGACCCTAAGACTACAATGACACTGCTAATGTAATGAAGAAACGAAGCCCCTATAACCTACAATGACACTGTTAATGTAATGAAGAAACAAATCCCCTATAACCTACAATGACACTGTTAATGTAATGAAGAAACAAAGACCCTAAGCCTACAATGACACTGTTAATGTAATGAAGAAACAAAGCCCCTATAACCTACAATGACACTGTTAATGTAATGAAGAAACAAAGCCCCTATAACCTACAATGACACTGTTAAAGTAATGAAGAAACAAAAACCCTATAACCTACAATGACACTGTTAAAGTAATGAAGAAACAAAGACCCTATAACCTACAATGACACTGTTAATGTAATGAAGAAACAAAGACCCTATAACCTACAATGACACTGTTAATGTAATGAAGAAACAAAGACCCTATAACCTACAATGACACTGTTAATGTAATGAAGAAACAAAGACCCTATAACCTACAATGGCACTGTTAATGTAATGAAGAAACAAAGACCCTATAACCTAAAATGACACTGTTAATGTAATGAGGAAACAAAGCCCCTAAAACCTAGAGTGACACCGGTAGCATACTGAGAAACAAAACCTCTGAAGTCGACAAAGACAATGCTAATATTATGGAAAAAAAACGAAACTTCTAATCCCAACAATGACACTGGTAATGTTTTGTAGAAACAATGCCGCTGAAGCCGACATTTGCAATGATAATATAATAAGGAAACAAAACCTCTGAAGTGACAATGACACTGGTAATAAAATGAACAAACAAAGCCAATGAAGTCGACAATGACACAGTAAATAAGGTGATACATACAGATTAGATGGAAAAATTATAGTGGTATTATCAAGATGTGATTAACGTACCGTCAATATCGAACATATGGAAAGCCTTTTTCTTCAGCTTTTCAACGAGGTCGTCCATGTTATCTGTTGACGAGAACAATATCATTATTTTTAGTAGCAGTGGTGGTGTTATTATAGTAGTTTATATCATTGCCATCCTCAACATCATCAACGTCGTCTTTCTAATCATCATTATCACTGTATTGCTATTATTAATACTGCTGCTTCTGATACTTATATTCTGATACTACCGTTGCTACTGTTCGTCTTCTGCTGCTGTTACTACTACTACTACTACTAATGCTAGTACCAAAGCATTGGCTGTATTATTTCATTTTATGCTAATCAAGAAGCACTGACGTAAATTATGATTATGGTGTTAATAAAATTCTTCTTTCCTTCAAGAGCGAATAATGATCCGTGTACTTTTTAACCTACTGTCTCGGGTCGATTATGTTGCCTTCAGTGCAGTGGTACATATGTATAAAGAACAGGTAAGACACAACAAAAATAATAAATTCATTGTATTTTTATATAAAGGTAAACTTATATAAGATTTGCTTCAAAGAGCTAATCAACAGTGTCCTTATGAGCATGTGTCTTCTGTATGGAGATATCCGCCAAAACAAGTTACAGTACTCTTAAAGGAATTTGCAAGAGTGGTACTTACTAATATCAACATTGTCGATTCCCAGCTCTTTCAATCCGTCCTGTACAAGTTTCATCATGGCTTTAGGGTCGTCTAAAATGGATAAGCTACTTCGTTGAATATACAAAATAACATAGTGAAATCTCTCCTTAAGGCTAAAGGATGCGAAAGATTAGAGTTTGGATAAAAATTGTACGAACGACTTAATAAAATACGTACGCGGAAGAAAATAGACGGTCAATAGCAGAAGATGTTTGAAAATAATTCTCTGATGTAAAAAAAGGGACAAAAAGATTCTTTGTCCTTAAACGATATTTTAGGTAACCAATGAAAAATGTTGTAGAATTAGCAATGGTAGTTTGGAAAGCAATCGACTTTTTGAAGTCTGAGAAAGAATCAAAGATTTTCATATTAATTGTTTTCAAGACATGATTTATATCCACAAAATAAAACTGAAAAGCGTTTGATTTCCGATACAGCAACTTACCAGTTGGGATTCCCATTCCCTTTAGAGTGGTTTCGATTGCTTTATGTGGTTCGTTTATGAGTTCATCCAAGTTCACACCTAAAAAGAAGGAGGCTCATAATAAAATATTTAACCTGATATCTAAATAGGGGACCCACCGAATAATTTATCCATTCTAATGCCGTGATTCATCGGTTTTATGAATATTTTATTCGTAAGCGTCAACGTCTGGCTCTACATTTGGGATTCTGTGAAGATGAAGAGCAGACAACTACATTAAAGTGACACTTAAAGTAATTTGATTACAAAGCTATTTCTTGTCCTAAGACAGTTTAGTTTGCGATCGGAAAATAATGCCTAACATGTTCCCTTCAAACATTTCCACCATGCAAACTGTTTTGTCTTTCTGTCATATCTTGAAGATAATTTCAACATTTAGGAAATCTCTGATTTATAAAATGCCTAGATGTATGAGAACTATATTGCTGTTATCTGCTATAACAACATTCGAATGTCTTCTGTTCTTTATGTTGTCGTATGAGTCGATATGTTATACTATGACCTAATTGTGTTGCTAGTATTTTTAAAATCTAAATATATGGCCATAGCCAAGAAGGCGACACACGAGTTTAAAAACCATAGCAAACATATGCAGTGTATGATGTCACTGAAGAAATGGAACAACGTGTGATGCTGCAGAGAGATAAAGACGAGAGACCAACCTGGCATGATGGTTTTCAGCTGGTCATTAAGAGTTTCTTTCAATTTCTCTGGGTTACTCAAGTCAACTGAAATCGAATATAGTGACTTTGTATGAAAAATGACAAATGTGGCGATCACTTCTTCCGCTAAAGAACCACTGACAAAATCTCTAGGATCAAACTGAATTCCATATAATTTCCAATATACGGATTTAATTATTATTCATTCTTAACTGGATTAGATAAACTTGTAATTAATTAGAGCTGTGAAAAGAAGAAACAACACCTCACTTGATAGTATAGCCAATAATTAAATTATTTTGAGAGTGCATATACATATGCGGAAATGTAATGGCCCATGGTCTGCGCTATTCGTTTTACTCAAGAAGCCAACTACATGGGCTGAGGCCTGAAAAAATCCGAGCTGAAGCTTGATGTTGAATTTGCACCATCAGCAAATCGGAAATTACCTTCTAAAAGAAACGTCATTGTTATTTATTATAACTATATCCCAAGCTCAAACTCAGTTTGAAGAATTTAATGATTTCAAGGCTGGATCTGCTGATGCATTGGGCAGTGGAGATCTGTATTTTCGCGATTGTGTTGACATTAAACAACGTTGTATGTGGAAACAAGGAGACTTACATCCCATTTCTTTGGCCTTTTCGAGAGCAAGTTTCTGGATTTCCTCAGGGCTAGCATCAGCTGAAAGAGCACGAGATACTTAGAGATGATAGTTATCTATTTTGTATTTTGTTTGTTCGAGTATGATATTATCGGACAGTTTTACTATACCGGTAAATCTCTATGAAAACATTGGGGTAGACGTTTGTAATCGATACTTAATATTATTATGTTTAGTAGCCGAAAGGTTTATGCTTATGATGGTAAATTAAACAAATGTAAAAGACTGGGTCAAACTGACATAAATTAATCTTCCACCCTCTATAAGCAATGACTGGATCAATCCATATCTCTGCCATTGTTTTGTGATGCACTACATTCCAATGCACGACGAGCGATCATTTGTATTTCTTTATTTATCTGGTTCCGGGTTCCCTTATTTTATTTAAGGAAATTGTGCTTAATATGTGACAGAACTGTTCATAGTGGTAGTTATCATGGACTGACCAAATACTTAGCATAATCAAAAGTTTGTTAAGTGAGAGAAAAAGTTACGTGTGTGAAAATCTGTTCACGGCAGACAGGTAGCATATACGAGTATACATTTTAAAGATCATTTTTGAGGAAATTGTAGGGTTCATATCTACTAAATGTATTTAAAAAATACTGCTACCGGAATGATATTATTATATACAGCATAATTTGTTCGCTTTATGTTTGTCTACTTACGAGGAATTCCAAGCATGCCCAGCATAGCGCCCATTTCTGGCATTTGGGGAATCTCAAAGCTCCTCTCGTGCGCTGAACCGTCAGCAGGTTTGTGAACTTTGGCGGTGTTCTCTGCATTTGATAGATGTACATCAGGGTGTATTTACCCAATAAGGTAATTGGATGGATGAATGAATACCTGTACTTCTGTCTACACGTCAGTCATTTAGTTTCACTCGCTGTCAGTGATTTAAAAAGTGTATACCATTTACTGTATATCCTGCCATATGAGTTTTATGCGATCACTTCTCTTTTTATCTTTTCAGAATGAAGACTTTCACGAATTTTGAAATTAAAATTAAATTACTACAAATTTTAATATCTCCATAAATTTTAATATTTGAATATTTGCATAAAAAGAAGCATTGAAACTTTAAATATATTGCAAAGGTTGCGAAAATTTAGTTGACGTAATATGTCTTTCATTTTTCTAAGTTATCTAGTTTCAAAAACAAGTCCAGTACTAATGTATACCGTAATGGGTTACATTACAATACATGCAATTTAATCATGACTATTTGAATTAATTTATCCCTGGCAACGGATACAATCGGCATTAATGTATTATATAGTCCTTTCTTGTCCGATTGAAGATATATAGCCCCGTCTTACGTTCAAACATCTGTTTCAGTTGCTCTGGGGGGTTGTTCAAGGCCTGTTCCACCTCATCAATGCTCATTCCGAAAGCTGGAAATATATACAATCAAATTCGTGGAAATTGTTTTTCTCATGAATATGTAATTATCAAAGGTTAAACGGGAGGAAACTTGCCATCATGTATAAATGGGGATCTCATGACATATTTTTGTTTGACTAGTATGTATGTATGTATGTATGTATGTATGTATGTATGTATGTATGTATGTATGTATGTATGTATGTATGTATGTATGTATGTATGTATGTATGTATGTCTGGATGGATGGATGGATGGATGGATGGATGGATGGATGGATGGAGGCAGGCAGGCAGGTAGGTAGGTAGGTAGGTAGGTATACTTTTGTAGTTTTCTGTGATTATTTGCTCTGAAGTCAGCAGAAGGTTAACTGCTGAGAGAGAGAGAGAGAGAGAGAGAGAGAGAGAGAGAGAGAGAGAGAGAGAGAGAGAGAGAGAGAGAGAGAGAGAGAGAGAGAGAGAGAGAGAGAGAGATGTTCTTAAAGGCCATGTGCCGCCGTTTTCATTCACCATTTTCACCATTCCTACAATCTTACTCAAATTAAGAAGGAAAGAAAATATTGGTTAAAAATGCAGACTAAACCGTTTTTTCAAATAATCGAGATGTTAGGTTTAAACAACGTTCAAATATTCAGTGGAGAAATCAGAGGTGCCACCTCTTAACTCAGTTAACAGTTAACTAAGTCGCTCATAATTCGGTTCTCTTTTGTGAGTGTTTAAAAATATTATTGTTATACATTCAATAAATGACTAATCTAATAGCAACACCATTCACACGTGGCGTACAAATTGATTCAACGGAAAATGAAGAGAGCCATCCCCGCATTATTTAAGTGGATTTGAGAATGAAAAAGGTGCATCAGATACAAATTTAACTCTGGTGAATAGTGAACAGCTGGGCATCCTGAGTGCTTTGAATGGTGAACTTAAGCTGAAGATAATACGACTGAGCGTGATGCTAACTTCCTATGTTTACAACGGTAACTTCATCATATCTTGTGTTCCAGTTTCGACTGAAATCGGCTCATCAACGAGTGTCGCCGATCAACATCGGATTAATTCATACACGTGCTAAAAATGGTGGCTTCTCAGTTCCAGTTATATGGCTCTTTATGTAATAAAATGTCTATATTGTCTGGTTTAAATGGAACCCAACTATGCTTAAGACCAATATTTTTCCAGATTTGGTGTTATTCAGATGATTTTTGGCATATACGACTTTTTGCATCTAACGTCGGCAATGGGGGCTTTGGCAAAAATCGAATCATAAGGGGAAAACAATCACGCTTACATAGATCTGTGGACTGCATTTGGACTTCGAGAATCAATTTTACATTCAATAAAGAAAATAAAAACAACAGTCGGAAAACGTCCCTGGTCTTATTTTAACACAGCAGACCATTTTTAAGATATTCAGAGTTAGAGAAGCAGATACACTTTATGAAATACGTACAACTGGCCATTGAATCAATACGCTCTTTCATGGCAGGTGGTAGGTTCTTGAAAGCATATTTCAGGTCATCCAATTTCATGCCGGCTGGTAAAATGACGAATCAATCAATCAAACAATCAATTAGTAACAAAATAAGCAAACAATTAAATAACAAATAATCCAGTAATGCACAATTCACTTGTCTGATTTTTTCTTATTCACTCACAAATTTATTTATTCATTTTTTAAATGTTTATGTATTAAATCCCAACATTTTAAGCAATCTTTTGTAATCAAAACAGCATTCAAATAAAACTTCGTATTTCCAATGGAGTTAGATGAAAACTATATGTAAATTGAAATCATGGCATTATGTCATCTCTTTGTTAATGCTATCAAGCGACTTTCCTGTTATGTTTTTGTCGAGGTAAAATAAAAATAAGGTTTATTTGACCTTTATAAGATTATCTCACGCGAGGATACCATTAATTGCTGGAGTAATTCTTCAAATTGGAACTGGAATTACTGGTGTGTATATTCGTTGCTTCAAATACTCAAAAACCCTTATAAATGAGCTGCTTTTTTACTGATATCAGTTTCAATACTAATACTATTAAGTTACTTACGAGGAATTTGTGGCATGAACATTCCTCCAAAAAGGTTGGGGAAGTCTGAAATAACAATGGACATGGCTTTCATGATCTTTGAAGAAGAAGAACAGAAATAAGACTACAACGGTTGTGGTGCTGGGGAGGGGGAAGAAGGATACTTAAATGATTTGACCAGTGGTCAAGATGGAATGATGTACAAGCTTGCTTCTAGTTATCATAAAATACCCTCTCCGTGCCATCTCTTTTCCCGTCGATATTCCCTACCCATTGGCTTTTATGTCTTCTTAGATCACAAGTTCAGATCACAACAAAAACTTAGTATATTTATTGAGTTTCAGCCAACACCATCTATCATCTAATTTTTCTTCGATGTTTTTTTTTATTCTTCTAAAATAAACGTGTTCTTATTATAATTTAAATATAAAATGTATAACCTTAAACTATTGTTGTCACTTTGTTCAATAAATACTGATATAATAATTAGCAACCCAACTGTGGCAATTCTACAGTCATGTAAGAAATACTTATCTATACCTAGTTGTAAGAAATGGTAACCGTGGCAACAATACATTAACGTAAGAAAGAGTTACCTAACTGTGGCAACAATACAGTGATATTAGAAATAGTTTTCTAACTGGGACAGCTATAGATTGGTATACAAAACAGTTAAATAACTGCAGCCACTATAGACTGATGTAGGAAATCGTTACATATGAAGACTATAGTGTCCATTAACCATGAAAACTATATACTGGAATTTTTTTCTTTACAACGACATGTGTGTCACACTAATGTGTTTTGTAACTGCGTACATGTTTGTTACAGTGCCGTTCTAAGGCATAGCCAAGCGAGGCACGTGCCTAATTTCGGTGTCGGTTGTGTTAGCAGTTTAGTACTCTACTAATAAATTTAACAAAATGACACACATGCACACGGAAATGCAATACAATACTCTATATCTGTGACTAATAGATTGAGGCGCAATTCTGGTTACTTTTAAGGCTAGAGTTTGTGCCTAGGGCCTCTAAACTTCTTAAAACGGTTATGGTTTGTTAGGGATGTGTGGCACGAAGTTAAATACCATTATTAAGACATGAAAATAGTTCTCAGTCTCCGCACTCTACCAAGCTAGTAGAACTATTGTGTGATTGTAATTCCAACATTATTTAATAGCTGTTTGCACAGATTTACTCCTGTGCAAAAATGTAGTTGTGTCTTATAACACAGAATCAAACCACATTCTTTTTTTGCGAAATCATATCACTTACATTCACTCATGTTATTTCCTTGTGTAATTATATGATTTTTAATTTGCATGTGATTTTCATTTAGTTTATTATTTTAAAACAAATTAAGAATTAAAATAAATCAGATATTTCTTTGTAATGTATGTTTTTGTTGTAAAACCAAGACTAACATTTAAGTGAACTACACATTAATTGACATATATTGCCATCGATAAGATGAACTTGAGTGCTATAGTTTTATTTAAGTGGCAGGGTGTCCGCTTAAGGTACTACACAAGTACACGAAGAACTCTGCCTAATAATATAATAGCCTTGAGGAATTTGCACACTGTCCTCCATAATTTTTAACTTCCGCTTCATTTGAACATTAACTGTCAATAAAAACGCGGAAGTAAAGAGGTTACAGAGCTCAGACACTCCCGTCTTCGAGACATGTGATTGGATACAATTCTTGTAGGCTGTTTGCCATTAACATATTCACGAGAGAGAGAGAGAGAGAGAGAGAGAGA
This sequence comes from Potamilus streckersoni, assembly GCA_016746295.1. Lineage (NCBI taxonomy): Eukaryota > Metazoa > Mollusca > Bivalvia > Unionida > Unionidae > Potamilus > Potamilus streckersoni. The sequence continues at coordinate 465,461 of JAEAOA010002346.1, read as the reverse complement.
GAGAGAGAGAGAGAGAGAGAGAGAGAGAGAGAGAGAGAGAGAGAGAGAGAGAGAGAGAGAGAGAGAGAGAGAGAGAGAACGTAATTTCCGGTTGATGTTAAACATTATGATATTCGCATTTATTATTTGATTTCACTATATTAGACATTTCTAAATACAAGTCTGAGAACCTGACTTATGGATAAGCTTGGACAAAGCAAGAATTGCTTTGACTGATAAAGTATCCATCCTATTATTGGTGAAAGGACCAATTTTATCATAATCAAGAATGAATTCAACACTGAACATTTTTAAAATTAAGAAACGTAAATGTGAAGTTACACTAGTATAATAATTATATTTCTGAATATAAACTTAAAAATTCAGCGCCAGAATAATATACAAATCATGTGGGTTTTTTTAAAATATTTTAAGAGAAGAGATACCTACCTTGAGCATAGGCCAAACAGGCCAACCCCAATAAAAATGCGATTAATTTCATTCTGAAATACAATTGGAAAAATAGACATTAAAATAATTATTAATTTTCCTTTAAAACGAACAATGTAAGTGTCGTTTCCAATAGTTGTCTGTCCTTTTAACGTAATTGAACTCTTTAATAATTAGTGGGATGCATTTAAGCCGCGAGATGTGAACATATTTGGATTATTGTACCTGTAGGCAAAATGTTTGTTCAAGATAGTATTTTACTTTTAGAAAACTTGATACAAGTTTTAGAGCTGAGATCAGTTGTGTCTATTGATAATGAATGAAACGAATGCTTAATATAACTAATAATTGAAAAGAGTAAAATCCTCCATATTAAATTTTAATTATGAAGGTTACAAAAAAGCTGTTAAAAGACAGAAAAATACAAATTATGAACTTATTAAAATCAAATCGAATGAATGAGATATTTCATCATTAGCAGCTAGATAAAGCAAATATTTATGTGCTGTGTGTAGGGAGAACAGAATTAAGAAACGTATGTAAATATCACCAACAAAATGTGCCTTTTCAAGAGGGAGATTGGGTCGAGATATATAGCACTAACTAAAGGTAACAGCAACAAAAGAACAACAAATGTTACATTTTTCCAAATGAATATTTTTCCACAGGTTAAAACAAAATAATTTGGTCATGATAATGGTGAAGGTTACAATCAATCCCTTAACCCAAGAAGGTCGTTGGGATAGCAGTTGACTTTACAACCAATTCTCTCCATCTTTACCTGTTCTCTACTGCTCTTTGGAAATCTTCAAATCCCATCCCTGTCCAATATATATGTTGGTAAATTTAAACAAATAGTCGCAGACACTGCTCTTGAATATAAAATGCATCAAATTTATTAAAGAAGGTCATGTGTATAGAAAACCAAGTTGTCTATCTTTACCTCTGCTACCAAAGGTCCCAAAGGAATATTGGACTTGTAAGTGATCTCATTTTTACTGTGTACATTTGAACCTTTGAATTAAAAGTATCTTTTGTTCTGTTGACGAATAGGAAGTAGTAATTTCAAAAGAATTAATTGGATCAAATGTGTTAGTTGTCAGTTTCTCCACATAAATTAAAAATAGTAATTTAAAACTTTAACAAATACGAATCTACATCAATCACTCAAACATACAATAAACAAAAATTTTGAATGAAAGACTTTTTAGCAAGTATGTAGAGGAAAAGGATACCAGATATAAGAGAAATCAAACGTAATTAAGACATATACGATTAAGCAAGTCAGATGGTCTCATTTTCGAATCACTACAGGCAATGAATTAGGAATTGGTTGTAACTCAAGAAACGTATGTGGGTCTCGAAAGCAATACAACACTGCATGCAATAAACTTAAACTAAAATAGTTCAAAACTTTGGACATGCAATTATGAGGAATATTGAATTTATTTCTCTATACCAGCGTCCCTTGTTAGAAACCAAACTTATATATTTTAGCGCTAGATCAAGATGATAGATCGTTCTTTTGGAAACATGCTAAATATAAAACGTAAGGATCTCAACTTTACCATTCTTTTCTTTTATCAAGGAAAGAATAACCCATATTTTAGAGAATTAAAACGGCACTAAACATGAACATCGATGCCTACCTGTTCTGCGAACTGTTTAGAAGTCAAGGAATTGGTATGACTGCAGTTATGGTTCCCTTTTATTCAAAGCAAATCTGTCTTCCGTGCACATCAATCAATAATCATGTCAAAATCTTTGATAGCATGCAGTCTTTATGATTTCGCTCTTCCTTGGTTATTACATAATTTGGTATAATATCAATCACAATTAAAATGTAATTATATCCTATATTAACCTTCTCGTATGCTTGTAAAACAAACTGATGTTCTTGCAATTGCTCGTGTGTATTTTTGGCGTAATCGCTTTTGTAAGAAATTGTAGGTTTTTTTTACCATTAATTGTATACTATGAATTTAGAATGTACACTATATGAGATCCTTTTATCTAATTGAACCTGTTTCCCTAAATAAGTGATATTTGTTCAATCAACTGTAGTCTCCGGATCATAACATTTATTTACATACATCAAAGGCTCTTCCATCAGTATTTATTTGCAAAGTACTGTCATGCTTTACAAAACCATTGATCTAAAGTATACAATATTTAATAGGAAATTTGATTTTTTTTTGCAAAAATAACGTTTTCTGACCAATAAAGTGCATTTTAAACATTTGTGTTAATAGAAATAATAAAAGTCAAAGTTTCACATTTTCAGTTGTGTAAATAGCGTACAGAGCATATGAGTACATATTTGAAGAGAAATGGGTCACGTGATGGGATTAGACTGATCAATTAGAGGGAGAAAGAAGACAGCATATAATGCAAAAATGACGTGGAACAAGGTGCTTATAACCTATAAAAAATTGAGTACAAGTTGGCATGACAGACAGGCGTATCTCAAAGTAATCAATTACAACTTTGGATGATTAATCCATTGATGCTTCGTTGACATGATTTTTATTGATATCTGCAGCAGTCGTAAATTTCTATGACTTTTTCAAACGCATAAATACTAGGAGTAGTGAATTTAAGTTCAGTATGATAGATTACGTTATATGTGCGAAAAATGAACGTGGAACAGCCTATAGTATCAGTTCACTAATTTTGTTTTTAATATGACCTTGGTTCTCTGTGCGTCATCTACATAACTAGAATTTGCTTTATAACGTCATTTAAATCTTTTGATTCTGATTTAGAATATAGTTCAAATCGGTTATCTCATAAATAACCCAAGTAAACGGTACATCGTTCTTAACTACACTAGCATATGCTTGAATTTTAGCTTCTATTTTAGGATATTTTTGATCCCACATACTTGACACAACTGGTTTTGCATCAGTAATTTGGTGCGTTTATATATATATATATATATATATATATATATATATATATATATATATATATATATATATATATATATATATATATATATATATATATGTATGTATGTATGTATGTGTGTGTGTGTCTATGCATGTGATGTATTTCACACACACACACACACAGACAGAGAAATGAGCATACATCAATATTAAAATGTACTTTGACTATTTCATACATTTAGTGTACAACAATTTAAATGTTTATAATTTGTGTATATGCATGTGATGTATTTCACACAGACAGACAGACAGAGAGAGAAATGAGCATACATCAATATTAAAATGTACTTTGACTATTTCATACATTTAGTGTACAACAATTTAAATGTTTATAATTTGTGTATATGCATGTGATGTATTTCACACAGACAGACAGACAGACAGAGAAATGTGCATACATCAATATTAAAAAGTACTTTGTCTATTTCATACATTTAGTGTACAACGATTTAAAATGTTGATAATTTGAACATAACAAAAAGAAAAAGTTTCCGTCCAAAAGTTTCAAGAGTTTTTTTTTTTTGTAAGTAAACAAGTTTAGGTTATTCATTACATGAATATTTGTTTTTCTATAAATAAACAGAAAAAGACGTAATTTTCATCATCGTCGTCTACAAGGGATCGAACGTAAAAACTATTGCTATTCAAGCACAGTACATGTGCTTAACTTAACATTTTTGTCGTGCATATTTTATGCACTGTAGCTGAATTCTGCAAGTCATCATATTTAACGAATTGGTTTTGATTTATTTCCTATTTATTGCATTCTAATGCTTTTTAAGCTAGCCATCTACATAAATGACTTTTGAAAATCTCGTTTAATACAGCAATTAATGTTACAATAGGTGAGGTTTTGCAGCGACTCTCAAATATTAGGATCTCAAACCGTTTTTGTCTGTTTAGACTTAGTCCGATAAATTATCCCCAACATGTGAAATTGTATCATGATGTTCATTGGCCTAATTTCGCCATATTTACACAACATTGCAATTGCCGCAACTGAGGATTTGTCCGCGTGTTCATATCAGTCTTCTGTAGACAGTCCCCGTTACCTCACTAACGAATTAGAGTTGGTTAAATACACCTTTCGGCACAGCGTATTTCCGTTTCAAATCCGATGTCCTAATAACTTGTATATTCACGTTGAATCACGTGACTGCTTATCGTTACCATTTCAAATTGCTTGGCTTTATTGGAGAATAATCAGCTGTTCCATCAATATTAAGGAATGAATTATATGCAGCTTCGTTAATTCGACATAGTTGGTTGCACAAGCAACTTAAACATTTTTGGAATTGTTTTGTGACTGTCATGTGATGAATATCTCCACGAGTGACAAATGTCATGGTTCAAAATAGAATTACACTCTTTTACTTGTGATCCAGATTGTGATGGTATAACGTATCATAATTTGGAGATCGTTGAGATCCTTAGAGTAACGATGAATATAGATTTAAAGGCCATATATCCATTACATGCCACATATCATACCCATTGAATTGGGGACATTATCCCTTTGTCATAACTTGGAAACAGCTGTGATACCATTCTCTAGCCATATATTTAGTTGTAACCCAGATGTTTTGAAACATGTTGACGTAAAAATTGAACTGAGATGAACATAAGTTACAAATGAAAACTGGGCACAGTACCCTACTGCCAAATATTTATTAAAAATTGGTGAAACATTGCATCCATGTCGTAATGCCAGCACCCAACATATTCGAGCTAAACCTTTAATGAGAGTGCAACCTATTATGGGCATGTTCCAATCGTAATTAGAATTGGGATTTAAAAAAAAAAAAAACCAACACAAACGCCGATAATTCTGTGCAACTAGTTTCGCATCTAATACATGCTTCTTCAGGTACAAAATGTTTTGAATTAAACGGATGGCGTCTTTATATTTTAAAATAACAATTACGTCATTACCTAATGATATGGATCATCATAACAAGTATATATATATATATATATATATATATATATATATATATATATATATATATATATATACTTGTGTGTGAATATATATATATATATATATATATATATATATATATATATATATATATATATATATATATATATATATATATATATATATATATATATATATATGGGTCTAAAAGATACAGGAGTCTAAATAAGTAAAGAAAAAGAAAAGAAAAGAAAAAAGAGACAAACAGTTATACATATAGTTATATTGTTATAAACGTTATACAATTTTTATCAATTTAGAAACAAATATTTTATACAATTTTATGTAGTTCATTGGTATTAACGCCGTTAGGATACAAAGTATCAAATTTATGATCCAGTAAGTTTCCTTTATGAGTCTATTCACGTCTCCATGCACACTATATATTTGCATGAAAGAAAAATCGAGTAGAAACTAATTATTTGCATTAAAATGTGTTGAAATATTAGAGGAAAACTAAGGATCTCTATAAATTGTTTTATATGAAAGCGATGATAATTCATTCTCTTAGAAACTTGTTTGTCGAATATATTGCATATTACATCATTTTTTTTTAGAGGTTATCAAATAAATCACATCATTTGATACACAGCTAGTGTTATAACGTAGAGAAAATATCTCTTTTGTATTAGCGCTACTGAAAGAAGTACTTTGTCTTATGTTTGCACATTGAGAGCACCGGTATCTATTGCATTAAGATGACGATAATTGTCTTTTTTATTTTCTGTTTGAGTTCTAGTTAGAAAATCTTTCAAATTCTTGGGTGTTAGATAAGCAAGAATTGCTTTATTTGTAAAGTGATTGTACGATGTTTTTATTTGATACATTTAGGAGACTCCAATATTGATTAATTATAAGATTATATTAGGTAATGAAGGGTTCTATTGTATTATGAAAGGACTATATTTTTCTCTATTACACAATTTGCGTTTAAAGCCTCATGTTGAGTAAGATTACGAGCTTTGTTCAGCGTAGAATCAATGACATGTTTAGAATAGATTCTAATCTGGAAATTTGTTTTTAAATTATTTTCAACGAATTTTTAAATTGACAATTATCTGAAATAATGCTTTGGCATCTTTTGGCCGGGCTATATGGTATACCGTTTTTATGTGACATGAGATGACGTGAAGAATATTCTGCATACTGGTGGATATTAGTTTCCTTGACACGAATATTTGTAGAGATAGTGTTATCGATATTTTTAATTACATTTACATCTAAAACTGAAACAATCATGCTAGATGAAGTATAATATTTTAAGTTATTAGTTTACTGAATCATAATTATGTCTCATTGAGCTATATTGTTTATTTTGTTCTTACTTTCCTAACATACTAAATCCTTTCTCCTCTTGATACCTGCATAGTTTGGACAAATACTTTACAGACATTCAAGTTACCTAGCAAACCAGCAAAAGTCGGTTAATATGATCTACATTTTGATACTAATAAAAGGTGGTTTAAGTGATTTATTGGCAATAATTCCATTTTCGTCTACACCTATTACTGCTCAGATTAAGAATGCATCTCAGAATGAAAACATTTCACGCATTAAAACTATGTCGTTGTGAATGGTTTTCCAGTATTTTGACCAAGTCTTAAAATTTTGTCTGTGCTTAGATTATAACATCTTTGGGCCTAGTGCCACGGAACTTGCCTATCAAGGATATAGGACAATTTAGTTATGCTACACGCCTAAACTAGATTGTTGTGGCCCGCATTGCATGGTTAATTAGCCGCACACAAATATACCGATTATGTCACACAAGTGACAGCGTCACATTATCCCATGCTTACTAACAATTCTAGTTGTCGAGTGCAAGAATAAAGAAAGCCAGTCAATGTGTAGCATTTGCTATTTCAAAAGTACAATTTGATGAAATTCAATATAACAACTTATACACATGCCTGAACAAAAGGACCTATTAGAGCAACAAATGGGTCTAAAGTGTCTAGAAGAATTTGTTGATTCGGTTCTAATGTTAAAGTCTTTCGTATTTTCATGTTAAAGAGGAATACAGTATTTGATAATTAGCACCTACAAGAAAAAGAAAACAATAACCACATAGAAAACAAGAAAACATTATTTCATTTCCAAACCAGACTAATTGGATTTGGAATCCATAGTGTACATTTGTGCAGCTTCTGTTGTCAGGTTTCACCCTGAAAGTAAAGTTCTGATATTCAAAGATGAATAATATTCATCAATTAAATTATTTTTTTAATTTTAATATAGAAAGTTTAGCTGCCAAACGATTAAAGTGAGTAGAGAATAAAAAGATGTGTTATTTGACAGAAGTTGGTTTAGTTTGTCTTCAAAACTAGGTTTTCCTTGTGTTACTTTTGGAAGTCAAGAACAACTCCACTGGATCTCACTGATTTATAAATTATTTATTTTATTACACATAAACCGTTTTTTGTAATAAATATTATATGAAATTCTCCTGTCAACTGATTTTGAAAATAATCATCTAATTCTACCACATATCCTTCTTAATAAACAAACGTGTAATCTCTTTGATAAATCTTCTGCCTTTTCTTCGCATATGATGTTATACAAATGTGTTAAGCATATAGGCAATGTAGGCCTTGAATTAATAGTTATCCAAAAATAACTAGATCGAAGGCTTGATGATTCCGTACATATATGCACAATTTACACATCGAACACCATTTACGTCTAAACCTTGAAATAGCGATGAAACAAACCATCCTTTAATAATAAATTTTTCACTAGCTAATTATTGGTCATAGCCTCCATTATCTTATTACAGTACAATAATTGGTTTGCTTTATGTATTGCTTCGAAAAAAGCATTTCAGATCTACCTTACTCATCAGAAAATATAATAGTATACTGTACATTAAAAGTATCCTTTATATCAATAAAAAGTATATCCGGCATACCTAAAATATTATGCCATTAGAGTCAGTAGCTCTTTTCTTGTAGCTAGTGCGCTCAAGAAAACCATATAAGATTTATTCTATATGACACATCTGTTGATTTAACTTTCATCTATTTATACTACAAATTTAAGACTTTTTTAACTTTTGCCAAATCTCTCTACAATACCTCGGCGCAAAGAGATTTAAAATTGTTACAGAACACTTCACTTTATGAATTACCCAAAATACTATCACATATGGAATTATTATTTAGCTTCAAACATTACATTAATGCAACGTTGTAAGTTATTAGACAAACGTTATGTTGGTATATTATTATCACATTAAGACTCTCAGTCAGATATAAGGTATTAATGTCACGTGCTTACTCCCTTTATTGAACTTAACTGGTGCACATAAATTTATAATTCCAGGCCTTTTGCATTCTTTTGCATTTTTAGCCTTTCTCATTTATGTCAGACATTAGCGAAGCCCATTCTCTCTCTCTCTCTCTCTCTCTCTCTCTCTCTCTCTCTCTCTCTCTCTCTCTCTCTCTCTCTCTCTCTCTCTCTCTCTCTCTCTCTCTCTCTCTCTCTCTCTCTCTCTCTCTCTCTCTCTCTCCTGTATCTGGCAATCTAACAGGAACACCAATTCTGGGGTTTATGGGGCACCTGAATTTCCACGGAAACAGAGAATGTTGCTTTCTTACGGAGAATCGGGATGAATGTTACTTTACCAATACATCTCTTCAATTATTCGGTTACACTTGACCCTCCTGTGTGGGAGATCTAGGTTCCAAAGGGAAGCGACTCCGAAAGTAATGTATGGTTCGATTATAACGAAGAAACCCCCAAGAGGATTATGAAGAACCAGTACATTTATTTGCAATCTAAAGCATTCTCCACTCGGATCACTTTCAACATTTTGATACCATACTGCGAGTAAACATCTCGTGCAAAAGCAACCAACAATACAATCTATTACCTATTATATATCGACGAGAGCTAGCAGGGGTACCCAATAAAAAAAGAATGCTTTGAGCCCTTAAGACGAGAGTTAAGCCACACTGTTAGAGCATTTTGCAGTTAGAGGACTGCGCCTTTAGAATACAAACGCAACTAGAAGCCAGGTCTAGAAATGAAATATAAGATTTCCATTCGAAGCTTATAAAACCGAGTATTTTCATTCTTCTCTTTAATATCAAACACATGCTGTTACCTATATGTAATTTAATTACTTGTGTGTTATTTATAAATTCATTTTATTTATTTTTATTTCATTACATGTTATTGTAATGATAATCTTAGTCACTGGATTTGACATTTTTCTTCAGAAAATTCAGTTCAGTTCTATGTTGCTACATTGTATTTTTAGCTGACCAAATTCCTGATCTTGGTTTAGAATTGGTAAAGCCAGTGAAAGTCATAATCAAGGTCATACTTGGCTTGCATGTTAGCTATATTTTATAAACAACTTGTTATTATTGAATCTTATAGTAAGATTCATTCAGTACAATAAAACCCATAAATAACATACGTCCTAATCGACATGTTACTTTACTGCGTTTTCCGAACTATGTGACACGTGACCCCACCATGAGATCTAAAATTGAGGGTTAAAATAAATGTTCTGTAGTGAATTTAGTTAGTCATAAATTGATACTTCTGGAGCTCAAAGGTATTTTGTGTTGTGATCAATTGAGTGAAACATAAGTGCTCTTCATCAAACTTCTTGGACAAAACAAAGACATTTATTGGAAATTATTCAGAATTCTAAAGCCAGAATATTATGATTGATTCATAAAATTCAACAAGGAAATGATGACACAACAGCACAAGACCGGTTATAGAAGACGTCATCGCTTTCCATATTGGAACTTCATCGAGATTCGAACTTTGATTCATTTAGAACTTTTTAGTGATAGGATTTATATTATTCATTCTATGATTAATTTGGATTAGATTCACAATTCATAATTCCTTTTTCATATTTTTATCTTGTTTTCCAGGGAAATAAATTATTTTGTTCAATTTTACAAAACTTGTTGGCTCAACTCTTTTCTTTGTTACTTTGTATGAGCATAAACACTTAACAATACCGATGCAAACTGATGTCAGATACATTCTAATGTCAGATACATACTGATGTCAGATAAATACCAATATCAGATAAATACTTGTATCAGATACATGCTAATGTCAGGTAGATACTAATGTCAAATACATACTAATGTCAAACACATACTAATGTCAAATATATACTAATGTCAAATACGTACTGAGGTCAGATACATACTGATGTCATATATATGCCAATGTCAAATACATACTGATGTCATATACACAATGATGTCAGATACATACTGATGTTAGATACATATCAATGTCAGAACATTATTTAATTTACTTACTTCAGAGTTACAATTTGAATATCGTAGTCGAAACACTGTAAGCATAAGGTTGCATCTACTTTTATTATTGGTTCCTTTTAATGTATTCAATATATAAAATCTTTGAATACCAAAATCAATTACCATATATGCCGAAATATTTAGCAGAATCTGCAATATGTTTTATAAAGTTTACTGTGTGGGACATGCCGTAAATTAGCATAACAGATTACCAGTCTATGTTTTCAAGAAGTTAGCTTTCTGTGGTAATTCCTCAAATAAAGAATCAGTGAATGTGAAATAAATAAATAACGGATTCTTATTTTTTATAACTTGTATCTGGTGACATATTACATTTATATTTTGTGTACTTTACAAAGAGACACAATTAGAAATCTTAATGACCTATACTATACAAAGAATAGAAATCACACACAAAATATCAAGAACATTTCCAAAAATTTTGCCAGTTATTTTTGATGTGAAGGCAAGTTTTATTCCTTTACCTGCACTTGGAATGTGCACGCATGTACCTTCAAACAGCATCTATGAAAATTATGAGAAGAGAGAGAGAGAGAGAGAGAGAGAGAGAGAGAGAGAGAGAGAGAGAGAGAGAGAGAGAGAGAGAGAGAGAGAGAGAGAGAGAGAGAGGTGGGTGGTGGTGGGAATGGAAAACTCCGCTTTTATATAGTTAAGTTGTTTTCTTACTTGGGATACACTTTACTCCGTCCTTTGCCTTTCTCTTCCACCTTACTTTAATTACATGTTCTATCATTTAGATAACAATTTCCTGCATGAATTACTGTCGTTACAACAGAGGATTGTATTTCATGCAGATGAAACACAGAACATGATGGAAGTTCTCGTTTTAAGATATGCGTTTTTATTATTTTTATTTCCCTGGTCGCTATTTTAATCTATTATTTCATGTAATATTGTTTGAAATAAAATTGAAACTTCTTTCTGTCGATTACCGACAGTCTTTATGACTTCGAGAATTTTGGCCATCTGCATCTTATTCCGTTCATGACAACCACTATATTCAGCTTTGAAGCGCAATCAAGTAAGCATAGCCTAAATCAGAAAGTAATTAAGAAAAAAAAATAATCAAAGGAATTAGGAAGGATTAATTGATGGCAGAAACTGAAAAAACATTACAAATATTATTAAACGTATGGTTTTATTTCAAATATTGGAACAGCACAAGATGAAATTTTTCGTCGAAAAGAAACGAAATAAGTTGAAATTTATTAAGACCGTAGCTTTTTTTAATCAGGCTGGAGAGAAAGCAATCCCAACTAATTATGTTTAAAGAAGTTATTTTTGAATTCACGTGACTTCGGAAACAATTCCTTTTGTTTGTATACATCGACGATAGTGGAAGAATGTTTAATTTTTAAGTATGGCAGAGAGAATGCGGCTGTGTTCGCCCTGGTGCATCTCTAGATCCTTGGACAAGACGTCATTCATCCTCTCGATGCGAGCCAACTTCTCTTTCAGCATCGTGTTCTTCAGGTGGCTGGAAAATAAAACGGGTATGAGATTTTGGATCATATCTGAAATAATAGTTGCTGACTGGCAGTGCCGGATTTAGGACAACTGAGGCCCTGTGCTAGTTAAGTTACGAGGCCTCTTACTTGGGTCCTGAACGAGGTAGGCCCTGTAGGCCTAGACAGGTTGTCAGGCATATATACTCAGGAAATTTAGGAGTAGTTTAAAAATTTCACAGACTTTTGAAAAATTCATCGTAATTTTTTTTGCCAAGATGGGTCCTTTGACCAACAGCGGTCCTGTGCTTAAGCACATCTAAGCACAATGGGAAATCCGGTACTGATGGCAGGAAAGTTAGGATCCTATATCACACCAAATTGTTTTATCTGCTTTTTTTCCTGCAAATGACACACTTTGTTTGACCTCGCTTCAACACTTTCCATCCACGAAAAAAAGCTATTTGATCAGGACATTATTCCCGTTCATTCATACTTATTAAATAGCAAACCGTCATTTACAATGATTCCTCCAACATAAAATCGCAAATTCCTCTGCAAGGACATTTTCAGTTTGTCTGAAAAAGATGCGCGCTACCTGACTGATAAAAATATATCACGACGGAAGAAATGGAATATCACGTCCACCAATGTCAATGATGTAATCCGTTACTGTAATTGTAATATCTTTATTATAATAACGTCGAAAGAGCTGTCAGAAAGAACATTACGCCATGTAAAGCTACCATGACAATAAGATAACAGAGTATTTGGTAATGAACGGTCGTAATTCCAAAGAGAAAGACCAATGAAATAAGACAGTTATTGGATGGTTTAAAGGCACGTTAGCACAATGTTGACTATATCGTGTCGATTAAAAGTAAAGTTCAAAAATTGTAAACTGAATGAAATTTTAAAAATAGTAGGAATATAATTTTGTATAAACCTGAACTTTGAACAATAAAGGATAAAGTTTAATATAAAATAAAATAATGTAATATAAAGTCATTATTAAATTTTTAAATTTATTTTATACCAAATATCGACTTAATAGCTTCCCATAGCTTAGGGTTTTATTTCAAATATTGGAGAGAGAGAGAGAGAGAGAGAGAGAGAGAGAGAGAGAGAGAGAGAGAGAGAGAGAGAGAGAGAGAGAGAGAGAGAGAGAGAGAGAGAGAGAGAGACAAAAACATTGCAATAACTTGGAATAAAAGCATTTTCAAGATGATATATGATGAGGATATATGACAGATACAGAAATACACTTAATACAAACGTGCACTTACTAGTGAAGCAGTTCATCGAGCATTTCCTCCACTATATCCTCGGACATGAAGCCCGATCTGAGGCCGGAGCGGACATGCATGACGTGCTGCATAACATGGTCATCATCACCAAAGCTCAAAGAGGGGTCAGTCACAATTTCCTTGGCACCTAAATAAGCAAAGAACATGCATATTGTCATTAAATTAATTGCGTAGTTATTAAATTTTGGATGAACTTTCCACCTGACAATAAACTCCAAGATTGTGTAACATAACTGGACCACGTTAAATTTCTGCACTGATGACTTTAACTGATATTGTAGGTTTCGTTGCTAAAAGAGATCATCGCTTCAAAATAACTTATTACAGTTGTGCTTGAATTTAATATAGTACACGCTTGTAATGTATTTATACATTTTTCATGGAAAATTGTTATTAGATTCGAGACTTTTTGATAATCACTGAACACTAAATAGTTTAATCAACAGGATGAGGTAAAAGCTATCTGAAATTCAGATTTTGCAGAAGGTAAACATGATGTACTACTACTACTACTACTACTACTAATACTAATAATAATAATAATAATAATAATAATAATAATAATAATAATAATAATAATAATAATAATGTACTTACCAATAGAGTTGGATGGCTTGACAATTGGGGTGGGTTGGGATGGTATCTGTGCTTGCTGCATGTCATTATTTTTCTCCTCAACGTTGACCACAATTTCAAGGTTAAGTTTTGCTGAAATCCATGCTATATTATTATTATTATTATTATTATTATTATTATTATTATTATTATTATTATTATTATTATTAGTAGTAGTAGTAGTAATAGTAGTAGTAGTAGTAGTAGTAGTAGTAGTAGTTGTAGTAGTAGTAGTAGTAGTAGTAGTAGTAATAGTAGTAGTAATTAAATAGATTTCAAAAGAGTATTCTGAAATTATTGTTGTAATTTGCACAACAAATAAATTAAAGATGAATTTTGAGAAACATGTTGAATATTTAGAGTTATATATAAAGGAAATTCGCATTTATATGGCTCTAAGTTATACGAGAAAATATACCTAATGAATACAGTGGTTCTGTAAACGATTTTAATTTTCTCTATCTCTATGAATCACCCGCTTAAAGCACTGATACATTTATATGCCCTATTTGGGAGAGGTGCTGTTATATGTCAGTATCATGTTTCAGAACACTACTTGTTTCCTTTTATGATCTTTTCTAACGCTGTAGTTTTTAAATTGCCTCCTGAATCGATGCACACATTTTCAGCATGAAGAAAAATGTTATATATTTAAACTTACCACAAAACTGATCAAATAATCGTAATAAATTATAATCACTACTAAAACCTGGTAAAAAAAATTTAAGTACTGTTTCTGATATCTTCGATGGTATTTCATTTGTCAAGGAAAATTATAGATCGGTATAGATCCAACCATATTAATTTAACGTGTCCTTTCGATTACCGCACATAATACAAAAGAGGATCAGAATCTATGTTACTGGTTCTTCTATAACAATTTAAAGTCAACAACTTACAGATTGTTTTTATGGCGCATTATTCTCTCTTCACTATTCACAAAAATAAGCACGTTGTAGAAGGGTATATGCGTTAAACACAGATGCTTTCAAAAGAGTAATGACTTAATATTGAACTTATGAGACCAGGCCGGATTTAGACATTGTGCTGCCTTCAGCTATGCGAAGCTGTAGAGGCACTATTTGGTAAGTGTTAACTGAGAAAAATGCTGTGGAAAAACTGAACTTTGTTTTTTTTTCTTTGCTAATTTTTTACATAAATTATTTTAATCGCAATGTTTTAGTTTAATGGAAATAGTTTTAAAAGAAAGAAGAAGCAAAAATATTGTTTATTCTGACTCAAACATTGCAACTTCCATTTTTTATGCGTAAGCTAATAGTTCCAGGCCTTAGTTTGGTAAATGGAGAGCAGTTCTACGACAAGTAACATTTAAAAGTAGATTTTGCTTTGCAAATAATTATTCAAAGAGCAACTGTCAGTCCTAATCAATAAAACATTCGATACCAACAACGTAACTTTAAACACTGGATTCGCGATGGAAACTCTTGTGTGATGTCACATAGAAGATTAGGTTAGATAAGCCATATACATTATATTCGATGACAACGTTGACAACGTTGCCACCTAAAGTGTGCAGAATTCATTACTATGGATGCAGTTTTGTATGTGTCAGAAAAAGTAGCAGTCTAGTTGTTTTCTATTCATATTAAGGGGTGAATACGGGATGCATAAATTGTTCAAAATCTAGAATAAAGATCTTGTTGAGCATGGTAATTGTAGATTTAATGAATTTATGACCTGATATCTGAATTATTTGATTGGAACAATCGAGTTGTTTAATAACTTAGTGTCGGTTGGGAGATCGGCATTTGTCGACTTTCTTTTCGACATAATTCGCGAGTTGATTTACTGATTCAAGTTAAACCATACCTGCTACAGGGTTGGGGTGCAGTTACAGGTTTGGATCCCCTCTATTCATTGAATTTGATTTTCAACGAGCTCCTATGACACAAGTTTGCCGTATCCCCACAGACGCAACCTTTGTCTTTCCCAATTAAAAAGATGGCCGCAAATTTGTTAACAGCAACAGAAAAAAAATAAAACAACGTTCCAGAAGGTAGGGTAAGAAAAATCTAAAGGGCGGAACCAATCCATAAAGAGAATAGTTCTCAAGAGCATATTTGGACCAATCAAATTTACATCAAGTGATATGTCAAAATGTTGACATTAAAATACTAAACGGCTTATTATATTAAAGTGTACCAATTATATTATAAATAGGGAACTCAAATAGGTAGATTAACATTTAACTGACCTAGTTAAATAATTTACATTTTTTTGCAAGATTTGGCAGGCAAGGGCTTTATATTATTCAACGAGTTTCATAAACTTAATATTAAAGCATTACTCATTTATGATACTGTTTATAATGTAGGTTGTTTTTTTTATTTTAAACAAGAATTTGTTTAGAGAGAAAGAAAAATAAATAATCTCGTTTGTTCTGGCTCAGACGCTGCACCTTTCACTTGATGAGCATAAAATGTATTTTAGATGCCAGCTGAATTAAAAATGCTCAGTTCTACATGTTAAAATTGAAAGAGCAACTGGCCTCTGTAACAGGTTACTTGCACTATCTGATTTGGAGAATTGCCATGGTTGGAAACTTTTTGTTTTTTGGAGAACCTTCATTTGTCCACATTCTTCTTGAAACAAACGCGAGATTATTTATTCCGATTATATAACCGTTGAACCACGCTTGTCATATATAGATGCCTATCACATATATTCATACCCCATTTCAGCATTCTATCTACTGACCGATATCATTCATTTTATGTGCAACGGGCGCCTTTTTGTAAATTGGCCATATTCCGACAGATTTAACCTTTTTCACCAGGGACCCATTGGGCAATGCATTCGAAAAATGGTCGCCAAAATGTTGATAGTAATAGTTTAAAATAGATTTCAGAAGGTGGGGTAAGGAAACTTCCCACGGTCTTAATCAATCAGTCAAGAAAATACTCCGCAAGAATTTCGTGTGCATTTTTAACCAATGAGAGTCGCAGAAAGTAATAGTTCAGCATGTTGGCATATAAAAGCTATTTAACTGCACGCTCTATATGTAAAGTGTACCTATTACGTGATAAAAAGTATATCTATTATGCAATGGTGTATACGTTATTTAATAGTTTAATATTGATTTGTTATGAATTTATCGTGGTGCAAACTGTCTCTTGCCGAATCACAAAGCAAATAACGCCCGAAGGGCATTACGCAAGCGGTGTAAGTTTGCACCTGACAGTTTATACCAATCACTACATACGTTTACCTATAGCTTTAAATTCATTTATAACGAGGCGCAGTGAAAGTGCCGTACAACATAGCCCCAATGTTCTTCTAGGTAGATTTCGAGTTTCCCTGTCTTTTATCAAAGCTAAAGAATGATTTATCTTCAGCAAGGTTATCAAGATTTATTATTTAATTATGTCAAATCAGTTCATAAAATTATCTAAATAAGGATTAAATCCACCGTTTTTATTTCGTTTCAAAGGAAAGCAGTGTGAATGCCTTCCGATTGGGTGTTTACATTTTTTTACTTAGTATGTGAAGCTATTTATAAAAGTTAAAAGTAGTTTCCCGTACAGTTTATACAGCAATAAATGCCATTGAGTCTTATCTCATGGTTATGTTTTGAGCAATGGAAATCTTCCATACATTTATCAACTTATACGAGTGTGTGTGTGTGTGTGTGTGTGTGTGTGTGTGTGTGAGTGTGTGTGTGTGTGTGTGTGTGTGTCTGATTTGGATTTTTAAAGTAGCTTTGATATTGTTTAAGTCACATCGCTACCATGTCTGCAGTGAGGCAGTTTATAGTGATGTCTAGCACTGGGGCATCATGCCGCATAGTATGCCCCACCCAGTCACATTATCCTGACACCAGGCCGTACAGTCCCAGCACATATCGCGGCAGCTGTTAGTACCATCTTTATAAGTCGTTTGCATGACTCGGCCTGAGTTTCAATCCGCGAGCTCCTGCATCTGGTGCTGACGAGGCCAACGGAGCTTTCTATTAACTTATGCAATTGCAATTATACAAGGGAATAGACATTATACAAGGGCTTGTAAATTTTAATTTATACTCACGATATTGCATGTGGGGAATGAAGTCTGAAAAAGTTAGAAAATAAACATATACATATATAACATTTGTAACAGAATCTGTTGATAACAACCGCCTAATCATGTATATACAGATTCAAACGTATTATTATAGTGTAAATTATATTTAATGAAGAATACTCTCTGTGTGTTATAATCCATGAAGATTACTGTGTGGGAATATATTCAATGAAGATTACTGCCTGGGTTTTTGTTTCTGGGAAGATTACTTTTATCTTTATTGACGTATATGCGAGGGTTTTTCCTATTTCAACTTTACTTCCTTTTTTATACCGAATCAGTTTTTTTTTAACCTTTGTCATTACAACGTTTAATTAAAATATAAAAAATGCGCATGTTCGAGAAGTTGCAGCATGCAAATCATTGACTCTTTTAATTGTAAATCTTATTGCAACATAATTAAGGATTGAAGATATACACAAAAAGACGGAAGTGACGTACGTGGTGCCATCATGCTTTGGGGCGTTTTGGTTGGCATCTTTGATTCGTTGTCTTGCTTTGGTGGTGGCATCATCACATTCATGAAGGCTGCAAAGATAAAAGAAAAGCGGAGTTCACTGAGGTATAGGTCCAAACAGAGTTTTTACTTGATGCGAAAATTGGTGATGCAACTTGGATATTGTTAGCTGTAATAATACAGCACCGAAAATAATTTGATTCTGGATCTCCGCAGAATAAGACTAAGAATTGGTTATTCATTGTACTATTACATGACCCAAAGTGGCAAGCAAGCCTACTTTGCCTCAAAATGGAATTGTATCCACTTACGTTAAAGTTCTTTCTCATTTTTCTTTAGACACATTTTTTTTGTAAAATAAAAACATAAAAATTACTTAATTATATTTCGTGAATCAGAAGCAATTTAAATAAATATTTTATCTGTTACAAACGTTTTCCATAATAAGTGTGTCGTTGTTTAACGCCAAATAGATATTATATTTTGGGGCTTACTGTTTTATAAAAAGTCATTGGCTTGAGAAACATTTTTTCTGACACAAGCTCAACGTGTTTGAATAAAATTCAACGACATATTTGATACATATGTTAGCAAATTATCATTAAAAGATTTTTAAACAATCCGCCGGGAAAAAATTAGAGTAAAGGAAAGTAAGGTACTATATTACTAATCAATGATAGATGTAAATAAATATACTAAACAACTTAAAAAATGTCTTTATAATTCACTAAGGTATACATTCAAAGATGAATTAAGTTTTCTTCGAAACGAAAAATTAATAAGTACGTCTATGACGCTATTAAGCTAGATTCACAGCAAAAATTTCAAATTAGCACATTTTCCTCCTTCATAATTTATATGAGTAGATTAAAGTTAATAAACATCTGTTCTATTAGACTTTTACTCATGAAAAATTAAAGCATTTTAAAATAGCATTTTTAAATCTATAATCAATGTTGATTAGTATATTGCATTCACTACGTGTTTTCCAAATACGATTTATATATTCCAACTTTTCATCCATTTCCATTCTGATCCACTGATTAAAAATGCTATTCTTGTTACAATTTTTCTATATAAACAGTTTTTATTCGCTACCGCTGTCCTGCTATAATTGATGTGAGATCCTCATTGTAGTATTTGTGATACAAGTTTAGTTCAAATTATATTATTGGAGAATAGTAAACATAAAATGTAAATTTATTTTTGTTGCACCGAAATCACATATGTTCACGCTGAGATCATGTATGTTCATGCTGAAAATACGTATGTTGATGCTAAAATATTGTATGTTTATATTGAAGTAATGCCAATAATATATGGTTCCAAATGTTCAAAAATTATCCATTGTTTTTCTCGTTACCTGATTGAGCGTGTTGCATGAATATTCCCATGATCTGCTTCTGCAACTCTTGAATATTATCTGAAATAAAATAAATAAATAAATAAAATAAATAAATGCGTGTTTCTGTGAGCAAGATAAATAAAGTTTACAATCAACACATGCGTAAGCGTTTGTACACAACTGACAATTTTGGTAAAAGTCAGCATTTCAGTGAATTTACTTTTTTATACTATTATTCCGTTATATTTATCATGAAATTGGTGGATAGTGTAATGGCACTCAACATAAAGCATGTTAACACTTTTGCTAAATCAGACATTTTAACACTATTGTATTAAATTGAATACATTGCACAGAATCTTAAAAATCTTACCGAATTTGATGCCCATCTCATTAAGTTTCTTCTTGATAGCACTCGCCATTTCTTGTGGGTCATCTGTTTAATAAATATATAAATAAATGATGTAAGAAAAATGATGTTGATATATCACCAGGTTTATGTTCTATGAATCGTACAAATTAAAACAAGCGTAATTTGCTTCAAATCTTTGTTTTAAGAAAATTTATAGAATTCAGAAAAACGTAACAGCTGTTGATAACGTATATGTAATATCTCATTAGAAACTTCATTTCTTCATTTTCAAATATGGATAGATAACTCTAGCTTCTCCGTAATATATAGATATCAACGAAATTATCGGTCAACATAGCGGTATATAGTGTTTTACCTATCATCGTTCAAACAAACCTTTATGATTCCGAGAGACTATTTAATTGGTTGTTAAAGATAGGTGTCGTTAACTTATATTTTTCTTTCTTGTTCCCTTTGGTCTGAAAATTACAATCTATTTATGTAAGGCCCATTAGCACAATTTATGCATGTGCTTCTAACCTTGAAGGTTGTAGAATGAATTAAGCATAAGCGGGCAATGCTTGCACCTTTTTTTTAACTCGGGGAGTTTGTATCACAACCTGAAGATTTGTAAGGTTGTGGTGGAGACGCGAAGTCATTTATTACCTATATATATATATATATATATATATATATATATATATATATATATATATATATATATATATATATATATATATATATATATATATATATATATAAAATATATTATGGATCCAAAAAAGGTAAAAACATATATAGAAATTTTCATTTATGTGATCAACCAATCATCAACTTTACTAGAGTTTTTGAAATCCTCGTTTTGAGCGTTACAACGTAACCAGATTTTCAAATGGCGAATATTTCATGGAGTCAAGAGATTGGTCTGATTTACTAAGACTACGTTTCACATGGCATGTATTGATAGTTTCTGTTTCAGAGAATTTCAAGAATACGAAGCATCGCTGTGCCAAAAAAAGTTTTGTGAAAAATAGAAAAAGAAATAGCTTTTATTTCATAAGGCATTTGATTTGCATTTCATCAGCCGCTTTCGATAACAGAAGAGTCTGGTTTTTCGGCAAAGCCTGTATCTTAACTGTGTAGGCTCAGGTAACCTCTTCGATCGTTATGTATCCATACATAATCTTTGCTCTGAACCGCTCCGGTGGCCTAGTGGTAAGAGCGTCTACCCCGGATGCGGAAGGTCGTGGGTTTGATCCCCTGTCGAGTCATACCAACGACTTACAAAAATGGTACTAACAGCTGCCTCACTTGACGCTCAGCATTAAGAGGTTAGTGTTAGTACTGGTCGGCCTGGTGTCAGGATGATGTGACTGGGTGGGACATCATGCTACATGTCTGCGGCATGATGCCACATGCTAGACGTCACTATAAACTGCCACACTGCAGACATCGTAGCGATATGACTGAAAAATTGTTAAAGCTACGTTAAAAATCATAATTACATCACACATATTTGCTCTGATAGGATGCATATAGAAACGATTCGGTTTCTGACGTTATATTATTTACCCATACGTCATAGATAAACAATTTTTTTTTCATGCAGACAGTAATAAAGCGACAATGGTCGACGTTAAATGTAATTTTAAGGAAAATAAATTAAATCTCTATCTTCAAAATTAAGTAAAATGATAACAAATTCTTTCATAACATTATAAGGGGCGCTCTCCAGTTTCGTATTTAGCATAGGGTAGAATTATAAAGAAAAAGAATTCCCCCTGGTTTCCTCACTAATCATACTGGTTATTAAAAATAGAATTTGTATATGTTAGATGTTGTTCAAAGAACCTTTAATTCCATTTATTTTGGTGCATGATTGATGGATGTAATATGGGTTATAGAGTCTTACTCCAAATGTGAACCTTTCAAAAAAGTGCTAGCTCCTTTTGCTCATTTTCACTTCCCGAACTTCAGAGGTAAATTGAAATAAAGAGCCGATAACTTTTTTATATATATTTTTATGTATTTTGTAATTCATTCATTGCACTTTTAGAAGCTGGTATTGTCTTATTTGGCAAAGTTTATTTTCCCTATTTTAATAGCTGCCAAGGATAGCATACTTCAAGACACATTCAGGTTGATTTTTGGAGCATAAGGTAGCAGTCATTTTAGTTAGCAGTGTGCTTAGATCATTCAAAATTTCCAAAAGTACAATATCCAAAGAAATCTCAGCCATATTACATGAAAGTAGCATAGAGGTATGAAAATATTTTCTCCACTGTGCACGTTTAAAATGCAAACAACTTCACCTTACATACATCACTCTCCCAAAAGTATATAATAACTGGTGAGTGCCACTATAGCAAAATATTTTATCGCAATCAGTTCCAAAAAAAGAAAATTACTTATCTATATAAGAAGAGTACACAAGGCGAGTAAATCTTGCTGTGATATATTTATAAGGAATACCTTGTGACACTAGTATAGGCCATATCAGTCTCTTTTCACCCTAGAGAACGTGACATGTATGATCTATCACCTCCATGCCCATGGTGGGGATCGCACAGTATGATCTATCACCTCCATGCTCATGGTGGGGATCGCACAGTATGATCTATCACCTCCATGCTCATGGTGGGGATCGCACAGTATGATCTATCACCTCCATACTCATGGTGGGGATCGCACAGTATGATCTATCACCTCCATGCCCATGGTGGGGATCGCACAGAACCACACTGAAGGTTATGTGGAAAGAAACTAACTCAAGTAGTGAATTAAGAAATCTAATTAATTACCTGATTCTACTTCAATTCCAAAATTCTTCAGTTCCTCCGAAATGGCGGTGGTCAGCTTATTCTGGACAGTTTCCATGTTGTCATCTACAAAGAAATTAATTTAGAGAAAAGAAAAATAAGACAACATTACAAGCAACGCGATGTACGGTATAGATAATTTTACTAGTATATTTTGTTTGAAACCTTGTTATATATGTATCCAAGGTATGCTATCATTTATAAAGCAGTCTGTCATATTTTTGGCTAATATCAAGAACTTGCCCATTTCCCAGACATACGGCTACAGTCATGTCATTAATCTTCAGATGTTCCAGCATTCTGGCATACCAATTTATTTTTGGTTAATAGTCACGTAATTTTCATTACTTAAAAGTGTTTATAATATGAATAATTATTTTTTTGTTTATGTATTAATTGGTAATTTGTGCGTTTTCTCACAATCTCCTCCTTCCAATTTTTTTCAATTTAAATAAGACACTAATTATGCCACTAATTTTTCAAATATTTAATATATACTACGCAGATGTACCTCGTGTCAAACGTAATCAAACTCTCACACATGACGTGAACTATGTTCATTTCTGGTGTTCGTCCATTATGTAAAGACAAACATGAAAGACGTGTTTTTCATATAATGGTATATATTCAATGTATGTGATTCATATATGTATAAGCCAGCTATAACACAGTTTGTATTGTTGCATTTTCCATTGGCTAAGTAAACATACTTTCACACGTTTAATTTTTTTTTAAAGAACTGGGATTAGAGATTTTACCACGTGTTAATTTTAAATAAGTAAAATATAACGTGCCACGTATCTTTTTTATTTGAAACCCCGAACATAAGTTTCACATATGTGGTAAGTTTCCTGTGTACAATGGTATTTTAAAAGTCGACATACCTTCCTTAACATCGATGCCCACCATGTGCAACTGTTCAACAACCTGTTTCTTTACTCTCTCCTTCAATAACTCGGGATCTTCGTTTTCTGTCACACAATGCAAGAGGAAATCGTCTGGATAAATCTTTTAGTACATCGCAAATACGGTTATTTACAAATGACTCCATATCGTAGCACTGCAGCTTTATTATTAAACTCCACAACATCTGTATTACCTCCCAAAATAATTATTAAGACTATAAAAATCTAAAGATTAAAAATATTATAATTGGCATGGAAATAATTTTTCGAAGTTTTGTTTCTAATATAAAGCATTGTTGCTTGTAATGACTCAGATACGATTACAAATAACTTATTTTTCATATATTACGTGATAAAAAGATATTCACTGTCATTTTCTTATATTTTTTGTGTCTGTTAATTGTTAATGAAATGCACAATATTAAAATAAGTTAATGTTCAAATTTTCTTCATAATGGGAGGAACGGAGAAAAACAAAGAAAGATAATTAACAAGGAAATAATAAAGAATGTATATATTTTCATGCTGAAATCATGTTGATATTGTTTGCTTCTAACGGTCCTTAGCCTTTGAATGTTTCGTCTTCTGCACACAATGTAAACCAACATGGGCAGTCAAGCGCTGACCAAAATGGTGACAATATTTTACTTGTTTCAAGCACATTTACTGGTTATAATTTAGAATATCGCCAGAATGGTATTACATATAGGTAATTAGTATGGATAGTCAAAACATTTTGTGAGGTAAAGCGAGGTTGCTGTCAAAATAAAATGGGAACAACGTTTATTCTTACTACAAACCTAAGAGGATGTTCATAACTCGATTTGTTAACTGTGACACTGTGATTACCATATATTTGTTTATAGTGAGATAAAATATCAAGTAGTATGAACACGAATAATAAACAAGTTTTTCAGCGTAGTCTTTGTACAGTATCTGAGCCAACGGTAACAGTTCAAAATCTTTGCTCTTGGAATACACGAGAACTGATAGTCGAGTTTGTTACATGGTAAATCTATGTATATGACATTCGTGTGTTATGACCTTCAAATGATTTCTAATGTTTAGAACAGTACTACTGCAATGTAATGAAGAAACCAAGCCTCTGAAGCCTGCATGGAGACTGGTACCATAATGAATAAATAAATACCCTAAAGCCGACAGTGAGGCTGGTAATATAATGAAGAAACCAAACCTCTGAAGTAAATAAAGTAATGAAGTAAACAAGTTGATACAGACACATTGGATGTGAAAAGATATGATGACATTATGAAGATGCAATTAACGTACCGTCAATATCCAACATTTGGAAGGCTTTTTTCTTCAGCTTTTCAACGAGGTCGTCCATGTTATCTGGTAACAAAAACACATCACTATTATTACTAAGTGTAATAATGTTATTATAGTAGTTTCTGTCATTGCTATTTTCGATATCATCGTCATCATCATCTTCATCATCATCATCATCATCTTAGTAGTAGCACTATTATTATTATTATTATTATTATTAGTAGTAGTAGTAGTAGTAGTAGTAGTAATAGTAGCAGTAGCAGCGTTACGATAGTAATTACTATCATTGCAATATATAGTAATTACTGTCATTCCCATCTTAGATATCATTATCATAGTCGTCGTCATCGTCATTATAATCATGATTATATTATTATCAATTATTATTAATCCTTTTAATTATACTTACAGTAGACTATTACTGCTTTTACTGTTTCATCTTCTGCTGTTGCTACTACTACTACTACTACTACTACTACTACTACTACTACATCATTTGCTGCAATACTGTAATGAATGCTAATCGCTGACTTAAATTATGATTATGGTGTTAACAAAGTTCTTCTTTCCTTCAGGTGCAAATAATATTCCTTTGTAGTTTTTACCTACTGTCAGGTCGATTATGTTAGCTGCAATGCAGTGGAACATGTTTATAAAGGACAGCAAAAAGCAGAAATTCATAGGCAAGCGTTTTTTTTTTTTAAATAAAGGTAACAATGATATAAAATTTAAGAGAAAAAAAAACTGACCAGCACTATCCTTCATGATCATGTTCATGAATGGAGATGTTTGCTTGGCAATTAACATGACACTAGAAGAAATTTACAGGAGTTGTACGTACCAATATCTACATTGTCGATTCCCATCTCTTTCAGACCGTCCTGCACCAGTTTCTTCATGGCCTTAGGATCATCTGAAATGGATACGTCAGTTTGTTGACTGTACAAAATAATACACGGTATTATCACAAGAGAAATCTCTTCTTATGACAAAAGGATTCTAAACGTTTGGGTTGAGATATATAGAGCATTAAACACATAAAAAGGTTCGTATGCCGCAGAAAATGTGAAATAACATAAAATGGAAATATTTTTCTTATTTTCAAAAAGGGCAAAAAATTTGAGTTATGTGAACCAATTTCACGTTACCAATGGACAGCTCAATGAAAACTGTTGAAGTCAAGGAATAATGGTATTTTCAAGAGCAGTCAACATTTTGATGTCTAAGAAATAATTTCCTTCATGATTTTTATATTGTTTTCAATGACATTATTCTGTTTCTAGTAAACCAAAACTGAAAGCTTTTGATTTCCATTTCTTCAACTTACCAGTGGGGATTCCCATTCCCTTTAGAGTGGTTTCGATTGCTTTCTGTGGCTCATGGATGAGTTCATCCAAGTTCACACCTAAAAAGAAGGAGGATCAACATAAACAAGGTTCAAAAATAGCAATACTTTATCTATGTTCGCAATTCATTTGTTTTATGAAAGTTTTTTTCGCAAACCTCAATGAATGTCTCCATACTTTGAAGTTAAGAGCGGACAACTACAGAGCAGTCACACTTAAAAGAAATTTGATTACACGACAATTTCTTGTCTTAAAATAGTGAGTTTTGCGATCCGAAAATATTACCTAAGATGTCTCTGGTATACATTTTTACTGTACAGCCAATTATGTCATTTTCGTCGACCTTGATGATAATTTCGAAATGTATGAGCTGTTTGATCCATGCAAGGACTGTACGAGAACTAGATTGTGATCGGCTACTATAAGCAATATTTGAATGTCTTCTGTCATTTACGTTGTCTTATGAATCTGTTTTTTTTTTGTACTATGCCCTAAATTGTGCTGAAAGTATTCTTTCTTTTCGTAATATATGGCCATGGATAATTATGTGGCACGCGAGTTATAGAAACTATAGAAACTATATTTAGTGCAGGAAATGTCACTAAAAGAAAGTGGAACAACGTGTGATGCTGCAGAGAGATAAAGATGAGAGACCAACCTGGCATGATGGTTTTCAGCTGGTCCTTAAGAGTTTCCTTCAATTTCTCCGGGTCACTCAAGTCAACTGAAATGAATACAATAACTTTTGTTTACAAGTGACAAATGTGCTGATCATCTTTTCACAAAAGAACCACTGATGAAATCGCGAAGATCAACCCAATTTCTGATTCTTTCCTATATTCGGATGCTATATATTGCTTCTTAGTTGTATTGGATACGAGACAAACTAATTAGTACTGTGAAAAGAGGAACCACTTCCCTTGATAATATTTCCGATAATCATATTATCTTGAGAATTTACACTACTAGATCATGTATAACGACATACTCAACTACCTACAAATAGAATATATCGAAATATTCCCTAACATCAAACGCTGACAGATCAGAGTCTGCGCCATTTTTGCTACCCAACATTTTAAAACAAGTTACATGGATTGGGGCCTGAAAAGCTCTGAGCGTGAGCTTGATACTGAGTTTCCGCCATTAGTCAATCAGAAACTACATTTGAAAAATAACGTCATTTGTTATTCGTTGTAACTAAATACCAAACTCCAACTCAGGTGGGAAAATTTAATGATTTTAAGGCTGGATCTCCTGATGCATTAGGCAGTGGAAGATCTCTGTATGTTCGCCGTTGTGTTGACATTATACAAAGTTAGATGTGGCAACTAGGAGACTTACATCCCATTTCTTCGGCTTTTTCTATAGCAAGTTTCTGGATTTCTGCAGGGCTAGCATCGGCTGAAACAATTCAAGATGATGAAACAAGAAATCTTGTTTTTTTAATAAAAAAAATATGGCTTTGGTTCTGCGGCATTACACCCACTATATGAGACTTCACAGATCAAGAAGAGTCAAATTGAATAAAAGAAAGATAAAGAAGAAATGAAAAAAGAACACGGTGTGTTGTTTTATTCGATGCTAGATCTTGTTTTGTTAGACTAGTTATGTTTCATATTATATCGAAGTTGTATATTATAGCTATGTGGCCGAAAGTCTGTGCTTAAATTGGGAAATCAAACAAATATAAGACAAGGTGAAGTTGATATCAATTAATTCTGTACCTTTTTAATAATGGCTGGGTTAGTCTATTACTTTGCCATCATATCGCGCACGCACTATACAACAATGACTGGTAGCAAATGATTTGTGCTGTTTATTTATGCTTTTCCTTGGTTTCTTTCTGTTTTTATTATTTTCTTTCTTGCCTTCTTGGAAACTATTCTCAACTCTTTGACAAAAACAATAAGAATCTACATAGCTTCACATTTTTTTAAAGACACACATTTTTATTAATTAGAAAACAATTAGATTTGTGATAATCCAGTCCAGATGCAGATTGTGATAATATCTTAGAACTTAAATTTTGAGGGTTTTTTTCTCGCGGAAATGTTACGATTCAAAATTACCAAATATTATATACAGTATGGTTTCGGTTATTCCTTGTTTACTCACGAGGAATTCCAAGCATGCCCAGCATAGCACTCATGTCCGGCATCTGTTGGATCCCAGAAATTTCTCCGTGTACTGAATCATCGGCAATTTTGGGAGCCTTGGCGGTGTTTTCTGCATATGATATACGTACACACAAATATATGTATATGTGTATGTACCCAATGAGACAAAGTCCATTTATCTGTTTCCCAGTCGCCGTTAAATTAAAGTTGTTTTTCTGTTTGGCAATCAGTATTGGCACCCATTAACCGTTAGCACATTTTTACTTAGATAAAGAGATATATGGATGGAGGGATTCATGATTTTGGGATTGATTGATCTATAGTTTAAATCTTTCATTAATAAACAGAACGTGAATATTTTTTTTTCCGTTCAGACCATTTGAGCAATTGCACAGACATGACTATGCTACTTATTCCAATTTGAGTTGACACAAATGAAGCTGCTTGACGCTTTTGAGACGATATTGAAGGAAATTAGTTAAGGTATTTCATTTGATATTTTTGAGTTAGGATTTATTACTAACAAATATAGAATAATATTAGAGATCCCATGATTTTCATTTTGCCTAAATAGAGATTTTAAGAATGTTTAAGTTAAATTATTGCAAGGTTTTAACAGCTCTGTGTAAATTAGAACGAAAGAAGCATTATTTTGAACATTTTATTTCAGTATTTTACAAAATGTATGAAAATATAGTTTACATACAATGTTTCTTCTCACAAGTCATCCAGTTTCATAAATGAATCCAGTGCGTGACGTAAATCGTAAAGGACTATATTACAATCAATGCGATTCTTAACATGACTCCTTGCATTAATTTATCCCTGGCAACGGATACAATCGACATTAAATGAATACGCTCGTTTTGGCATACTATGAATAATGTTCTTTCTTGTCAGATTAAAGCTATAACTCCGTCTTACGCTCGAAAAGCTGTTTCAGTTGCTCTGGAGGGTTTTCCAAGGCCTGTTCAACATCATCAATGCTCATTCCGTAAGCTGGAAAAATTTTATGATAATAAAATTTTCGTATATACATATATATATATATATATATATATATATATATATATATATATATATATATATATATATATATATATATATATATAAAGCAATTTTGGAGAGAGAGAATACATCTAAAGATATAAAGAGAAAAGGAACCAAAATGTAAGGAAGTAAAGTTACCATATAGAGAATGTTTTACTGCAACATGATAGCGTTTATTAAACATGCCCTGATGTTTCTCGTATGCATCTTAAACACGAGTATCGTCAGGGAAATTGAATTTTTATGACAGTAAAGCGCCCCGTTATTTTTTTTTTTAAAGGAACTACCAAAGCGGTTTCCTAAAGGTCTTTCTCTAAAGGATTTTTGACCTTATTGCTGATCAGATGGGAAAATGGAACATAATCGTTGTCACACTTTCACGGATCCGTAAACTGCGCTCCTATTTGATAAATAACCTCCACATTTGAAGAAAAATGAATAACCAGAAAACGGTCCTGACTAGTAGAATCTACCTTCCGAGTATTAGAATAAGAAGAATAGATTTAGTCATGCAGTATGTGATACCTACATCTGGCCATGGAATCCAGCTGTTCTTTCATGGAGGGTGGTAGGTTCCTAAAAGATTCCCTCAAGTCATCCAGTTTCATGCCGGCTGGAAATAAGACAAATTAATAAACATTCAAATCCAACTAGTTGATTCATAAAGAACAAACTGAAGCAAAGAATGAAACAATAAAGTTATAATTAAAGATTTATTCGTTCCTTTGACCATTTGTTCTTTGCTCACTAATTCACATATCAATGTGATAATTTGTCCATTCATTTACTCACTGATTCATTAATTTATGCGATAACGTGTCCATTTATTACTCATTAATTCATGCATCTATCTACATTGTAATTTGTATGTTCATTTACTCACTAATTGATTCATTTATTTTCTAATTTGTCCATTAGTTTATTAATTTAGTAATTGTAGACTTTGGTTTGTAATCGAAACATCAAATATCCAGTTTATTATTTATTATTTCCGATTGAGTAAGATTAAAATTATACTCAAGTACCATTAGAATGTAAATATTTATTGCATGCTGTCAAATGACTCTTTTGTTATCTGATTTTGTTTTTATATCCTGTCAAGCGACGATGCTGTTATATGCCGTCAAGCGATTGTGTTGCTACTTAACAAAGGACTCTGTTGTTGATTCATATTAAGTGACTCTGTTGTTACATGCTACTAAGTGATAATGTTGTTACATGCTGCCAAGCATTTCTGTTATTACACGCTCTCAAGTGACTGTTGTTATATGCTGTCATGCGACTATTACATTCTGTCAAATTATTCTGTTGTTATACAGTGTCAAGTGATATTGCTGCTACGTGGTGTCAAAATTCTGTAATAATATTC
Source organism: Potamilus streckersoni (assembly GCA_016746295.1). Classification (NCBI taxonomy): domain Eukaryota; kingdom Metazoa; phylum Mollusca; class Bivalvia; order Unionida; family Unionidae; genus Potamilus; species Potamilus streckersoni. The sequence continues at coordinate 434,282 of JAEAOA010002346.1, read as the reverse complement.
TTGTCGGAACGAAAAATTATGTCATATTTTCGCCTTTTCAAGATGACTTAACGCGAAGATACCATAACTGAAAGGTGTGATTCTTCCAATTCGCATAGGAATGACCAGTGTGTGTATTTATCCGAGCTTATCACGATTGTTTGTCTCATCTTTTCAAAACTCTAAACATCAATGCTATCACTAATAAGTTACTTACGAGGAATTGGTGGAATGTTCATTCCTCCCATAAGATTTGGGAAATCTGTAATAAAAATGGAAATGGCCTTATCTATCTTGGAATAATTTGAAGAATACCTACGTTGACTTCACCAGTGCTCAAGCTGGCCACGCTTAAAAATGACTGATCCGTCTTGCCACTATAATTAGCATCACCGGTCACTTCTTTTTCCAATTCTAATACCCTACCTATGAGATCCGTTTACTAGGAAGGAATTATCTCCAAAATCTTTGTACAATTCCTTTTTCTTTAATACATTTTAAAAACTTTACTTTTAATTTGCACTATATAGTCATTATTCCCCTGAGGTACCGTTAAAGATAATACATGTACAAATATCCATAACCATTGGCTTTTATTGATGCCTAACCTCAGATTCAGGTCACAATAATAGCTCACTGTACAACGACGTAAGAAATATCTACATTATAAGTTTACAATGCGAATTAACTTATAACGCGATTTTCGAAAATAATTCTGAATGAAATATTTAATTTTGTATGCGGTCCAAAAATATATCACAGAAGCAAGCAATTTTCTTGACAGTGATAATTGTGTCATACCAAAGCATGTTGTAAATATATAAATGTTTCTTAGTGCTGTATAACATAAAATTAAAAAAAATAACTATATTTGATAACAGTCCAGGGTTTTTGCAAACTACTCGTCAAGCTAAAGATAATCTGATTTTTAAAGTAATTCAACTTAATTTAATTCATTTTTGCAAAGATTTACTCCAATGTAAAGCGTAGTTTTGCCTTATACCATGAATTATTGCCACGTTTTATTTGTTGAATCGTATAATTTACTACCATTCACTCATATCCTTTTTTCTTTCACGTAATTTCTATATGATTTGTAACCGGATGTAATGTTCATGTACCTTATTACGTCGAAAATGGGAAAGAAATAATGTATAAGACAGCTGAGTTTCTTTCCTAACGATGTTACTATTGTTTGTTGTAAAAACACTATATGAACATTTACATAGAATAAATATTACCTTATCTAATTAATATTGCCAGAGACAGAGATCATGTGTCTGAAAAAGCCAGGGTTTTATTTACTTGATACGGTCACCGCTCAATTTACTACATATGTTCACGGATATCCCTGTCTAACAGTAATAGCCTAAGGGGAATTTTTAATTTCCGCTTCATATAACCATTAACTTTCAAATGAAAAATACGGAAGTAAAGATGTTAAAATCTCAGATACTCCCGTCCTCAAGATATCTGACTGAACACGCCTATTAAAGTTTCTTTTCCCTCAATAACCTCATTCAGGAGAGAGAGAGAGAGAGAGAGAGAGAGAGAGAGAGAGAGAGAGAGAGAGAGAGAGAGAGAGAGAGAGAGAGAGAGAGAGAGAGAGAGAGAGAGAGAGAGAGAGAGATGAGTCGGGTGTTTGCTGAGATCAGCACATATTTGGGTGCCTTTGAAAGAACAAAAAATAAAGGAACAGTTACCTACCTTGAGCATAGGCCAAACAGGCCAAACCCAGCAAAACAATGACGAGTTTCATTCTGAAATACAATTAGAAAATAGAAATAAATTCTCCTTTGAAACTTGCAATATGCAAGTCATTACTAATATTAATGTACGTGTGTTGGTTTGTCTCTTTTGCTAATTGTTAGAAGGTGTTAATATTTTATTTATAGGAACTGTTTCATTTTCAACCAAGCCTTAAAAGCCAGCAAATTATATCACAGATATAAAAGTTCTATATATCAGTACTGTGTGTGTTCACTTTTAAGTCGAGTTCAGCTGCACGGTGCACAGACACAGATCTGCCGTCTCATAAAGCCCCGACATATCTGGATCTATTCAATACGTTAGGATTACTCAGTAGAACAAATAACACAGATTCTGATCTGACGGTGCATAATTCGTCAGGCGGTCGTGGTATATGTTCTTTGCATTTTGACTTGCCTTATAAGTGAGTACATACGGTTTTTATTTTAATTTTAGTTAATTTAGACTCTTCTTAGAGTCGTGTGAATTGTTGCATCTTGGGTGTAAATATTCGCGTAATATCACTTAATAAAGATGAGGGAATGAACATAGTGTATTCCTTTGAGCTTCAGTTGAATTAAATAGGGTACATAAGGCAATAATGGACAGGACGAAATTGTTAACATTTTTGTAAAGATAGATTAATAGGGATATTTCAATATCAGCAGAAAGATACAGCCTTAAAAATATTTTTACGTGTTAAGTGTAGAGAGAACAGAATTAAAAACAGCTAATGTATATATTACAAAAATTGTGTTTTCAGGAGGGAAATTTTGTGGCCTTATACGGCACTATCTGAATTAAAAGTTAGATACAAGATCCTATTTTACACTTTTCCAAACGAAAAAAATTAACGCAGGTAAAATAAAACTGGAGGAAAATTTAGCAATGTAATTTGTAGATAAAACTATTAAATGACTCGGACATATAAAGATTATCATGCTTCTTAAAGAGATGTCGTCTTTCTTTTGAATCTGTTGAGAAAAGTGATAGGGGCTATCAGAGTTGTTAGTGGTCCAGTTCTTACTGTGCACATTTTGGACTGTTTTAAAAATCGTAATTTGGAGTCTGAAAATTTGACCAAATGTCATAATATTCACTTAGATAACTGGACATTTAAATACCGGACATATTAGTAAAACTTAAGCAAACAAGTATCCACATAAATCAGTCACTAAAATTGATTTTTAGATAAATAACATTTATACTATTAAGCTTTTTTGAAAGTATGTGAAAGAAATAGCATCAAATATGATAATAAGTGTATGTCATTATACATTATGAGATGAAGTCGAATTCTTAGAGGAAGTGAATTTTAAATGGTTTATAACTCAATAAACTTTTGCGTAACTAGAAAACTACATATTATGGCCTGCAAGAAACTGAAAGAAAAAATATCGAATTTCAAAATACAGACAGTAGGAATATAGGAATTATATTTCTATTCCATCAATCCTTGTCCGAAAGCAAAATTGTTTCTCGATGATGCTAGCTATAGAGCACGATTCGATATGCCAACTCTCCACTAACCTAAAACTATTAACTATAAGATGCACTCCTTTTACCACGACCCCTTCCACTCACCCCTTAGTAAATAAATAGTAAATAAATAAACAAGTTATCGAATAGAAAGCTATAAGGGCAGTATTATGAGCATACATACCTACCTGTTATGTATACTGTTCCGAAGTCAGTGAATTGCTATGACTGAGGAGTTCGAGTTCCCTTTTATATACAGCCAATATGGTTACGGTGATCAATGCACATCAATCAATAATCTATCAAGATCGTCAATTTTGACACGCAAAGGCTACCGTAAATACACGTGTCGTTCAGTGAATCGTCTGTCACGATGCCTGGGAAAGTTCCTGGGTTTTGAGGAAATCTCCCAAGGCTCCTTTTGAAACTTTCAATAATATGCTCCGTGAATCCTTTAATGTTAGGGTTGCTATTACAGAATAGTTACTGTAGCATTACATGTTCTGCAATTTTAAGTCATCCTGCAATTTTTGATTTAGCAATTATGAATCCAGTTATACTGACAATCCTTAGCAACTGTGAAATGTGCACAATTAAATGCACATTGTCCATCTATGTAAAATGACTAAAAGATATTCCCTTCTTTAATTGTACAGTGTTCAAAATTTAGAGCCAGTGTGTGACGCATCTAGTTATGAAGAAAAATCGCAACATCGATTAATTGTGATTACAAGCGATGAGAGTGTACATAAGTTGGCAATACCTGCCGTAATCTTCTCCCTTGAATAACCACATTCTAATGTCTATAGTCATAGAGTTATCTGTAATAAAAAATATTACAAAATCCTTCACAATAATACATATTTTCTATCGAAAAGCAAACAGTATTTTCCATATAAAATTATGAATTAGTTATTAGTCCGGAATCATTTGGGAAGCCTACGCATCCCTAAAAAAAAAAACATTTGACAATATATCAGGGAGTTTTAACAGCACGAAGTTCTCGATCTTTGATGCTAAGGTGAATACAAACTGACAGCGTTAAAGAGAAAAAGATCAAACGAAAGATTTAAAGTTTATGTAAAAGACATTATCTTTTGTTCGTAAGTAAAACCATTATATTTTTAGATGCAGTTTCAGCTTCAAGTATCATTTGCACAATGTATGGAATGAAACTGCAAGAACCTTTCTAAACATGTCCTTTATCTATAGTGTGTAGGCACTTTTTACTAGAATCAGAAATGTATATCTTGAATGTGCACGGTTTCAACCACCAGATATGACAAGGTAAAGTAAAAGTAAATTGTTATAGGAGGGAAATAAACTAAGTAGCCAACCCGTGGCCGACCACAGGAAGAACCTAACTCTAGCCACACGCCCTACCTCTTAAGAGATGTTCCTTAACATTCTTACTGCAAATCCACTCCCAAACAACACCCCTCCCCCAACTTATGCCCCTCTTTCCTCCCTCAGTTTAACTCCTAGACCCCTGAAACTTAAAATGTGTGCTACCCTTGGCTGGAGCGCGTGTTACTTTCGAGAAAAATACGCCGGGCATGTACTTTCCTAAATAGAGAAAAGTGCTCTTCCATTTGAGCTTTCCAAGTCACTCCGTCCCGTTTCTGTGGTAAAATGGACACAGCTTTCATTACAAGTTCTTGATTAATACGGAAAGAGGCGATCACAATGTTTTCTGTATGTTTAATTTATAACAATATCTCGCTGATATTTTATTTATTTTTTTTTTCCAATTGACGACGTCTACAATTCGGAAAACTTTATCTTATAGATCAAATCTGAGTTACATTTAGATCCAGCCTTACATTGACACCATTATCTTTGATTTTGTTTCCAAACGAAGAAATATATTTCTAACCATCATGCGATGTACGTCACATAACTCAAACTTCCGCACTTTGTGCATTAATAAAAATTAACACTGAAGATTTGGAGTACTTTCCACAAATGGTGACACTATAATAATAACAATCTCGCAGGTTTAAATAAATAAATATGTACATACGTAATACTTAATTGCAGAAAATGAATGAATAATCGAATGAATGAGTGATTAACGTATTATGAAATAATGACTGACTGAACGGACTGACTGACTGACTGACTGACTGACTGACTGAATGAATGAATGAATGAATGAATGAATGAATGAATGAATGAATGAATGAATGTATGGAAGGATGGATGGATGGATGGATGGATGGATGGATGGATGGATGGATGGATTGAAGGAAGGACGGCGGATGAACGGACGTACGGACGAACATTAAAACGAACAAACAAACCAATAAGATTTGTATATTCTTTCATTGCATGTGACATACACACATACATACATACATACATATTAAAACCATTAGAATCGAAAAAATTAATTACTTAAGACTACTCTTTTAATCTAAAAAAGAAGAGAAAATACTTCCAACTTGCAAAAAGTACTTTTCTGATGGTACCTTTACCATAACCCAAACCACAATCTGTCACTAATAGATCAGCTCTTGGCTTTGGTGGAATTAGCATAGCCCTCAGCACAGGCATGTAAAATAGCCATTTACTTTCACAATATATCCAGAGGCCCAAGTGGGCCTAAGATCCCTTACTGAGCTAACACTTAAGATAGGCCCACAATCAAATGCCGGAACGCTCTTTATTTATATTGAATAGAACTGATCAAACAAGTTTAAATCAAAGTCTTATATATATATATATATATATATATATATATATATATATATATATATATATATATATATATATATATATATATATATATATATATATATATATCTGCCAATGGTCGGCAATAATAGTTGCCATAATTAAATGTGAAAAGATTTTTATTTTTAAACTGAAAGTCTTTGCTTTCGGGATTCTACCAATCAAAATCGGTTTCCCATTGAAGAGAACATTGTTATCCTTTCAAACTTTCTTGCAAATGTCGCTATAGCTAGATATCATTGGCAAGAGTTTCAACGCCATAATATCGGGGTAATCTTAGTAAATATTCAACCAGCTCTGCTTGAGAATTTTACTTAACAAATCCTTCGACAATTATTAAATCTGTGTCGGTGGCCATAACTGATGCTTCATCTTTATGGATAGAAACTAAAAATGGTTTGAGAATTGTTTGTTTGTGGTGATGAATACTTTTATGTATAATCGGCATAATTAGCAGTAATTAAAAAGGCTTTGATATCATAATAACTACAATGACTTAATAAGAGAGAGGGTCAGAGTGGATATACATCAAGGCAAATTAAAATGTTTCCTTTTCTTTCACATTTATACTTAATGCGATGATCTGTGTAATAAAAAACCAATGGGAAATTGCGGTCAATCATATGTATCTCCTGCTTAGCCGATGCGCCATCCAAAATTCAGATTATCTGTTGCTACAGTAGAAGGAAAAGAACATAAACATAAGAAATTGACCTTTATTTGTACTAAAGAAAAACGTTCATGTATATACACGCAGCTTTTTATAGAAAATGTGATATATATATATATATATATATATATATATATATATATATATATATATATATATATATATATATATATATATATATATAATATTAATAATGAGAACTTTATTTAGAAGCTAATCTTTAATCTTTAGAAGCTATAAGCGCTTTACCGCTTTACACATTCGGCAGCACTTAAAATGAAAAAAATATATGTAATGATATGACTACAGAAATAAAAACAAAGACCACAAATTAGAAACAAAAAAACATGCTGTAAGTTTTTTTTTAAGGTAAGGATACATTATAAGGTCTTTATGTATGTTCTTGCAGTGGAAATATATGAGTTTTAAGAGCGCTCTTGAATAAGATCACTGTGTCTTTGTGCCTTTGAGTCTAATGGTCCTGGGCCCTGGTACGCAAAAGAACGTTGTGGAAATGATTTCAACTTCATGGTGAGAATAATGAGAATACGATTGTCAGAAGAAGAGAGAAAGCATCTCGCAGGTATGTACACATGGGTGAGATCAGATAGCTATGTTGGACTGGAGCCGTCAGTGAAACGCAGCATAAAATAAACAACAGATTTTGTGTTTAATTCTGGATCGTATGGATAGCCAGTGTATGGTACTGAACAGCGGACAGGCGTGCTCTGATCGTGGTACTCTAAGGATGACTCGAGCAGCAGTGTTTTGAACTTTTTGAAGTTTCTGAAGTAGATATTGAGATGAACCAGACATAATTGAATTACAATAGTCCAGTCTTGAATGTACTAAGGAACACACAAGTGATTTAGGGGCATTAACTGAAGAAAATATGAAAATTTATTAAAATGGAACATTACAATTATATATGTCACTTGTGCCTGGAAACACTTTCAGCATGTAGTAATTTCAAAATGGAAATATACCCATCACATATCGTAATTGTACACAAAAATGTGTTAGTATTGATCTTGCAAAATTTGTCACTATCATTGACTTTTGACGATATCAACTAGTACCCTCCACGAATGAGCGTATCCTTAAGTTTCGTGATCTCACATGCAACAGTTCCAGAGATCTCAAATGCAACAGTTTCAGAGAAACACATCTCAGCACGATAAAAACGTTAAGTTAACAGCCTCCAAGAATAACATATATTAATTTTCATGACTGCACAATAATGTCAAATAATACAACGCTGACACATTTCAAGACTAAGGAAAGTGATACGCTTGTTTTGCGTTTATATTGTTGACAAGATAACAAAATGTTTTATGGGTGTAAATGCTGATGATAAAACACATTTTAGATGATTATTTTTGTAGGATAACAGATACTAAATAAAATAGACTTCGTTATTGTTTAAAATATAAACCTGTTAATGGAGCAATACTGCGCAAAATGAAACAATACAAAATTCCATGAAATGTAAGGAATTGTAGTTCCTGTAAAAACATAATTTCCTGACCCATGTAGTACTGTGAAACATTTGGGTATGCATATATAATGGATGTAAAATTTTCAGGTTTTCAAAAGCTTTGAGCATCGTTTTTGATTTTATTAATAGTGGACAGGAAAAAAGGTATACATATTCGAACAGTTGCGAGTATTAAAGTAGTAACTTATGATTTCATGTATAGATTTGTGTGTGGATCCCAGAGGAAGAAGTGGGTTGTTTTTTGTGTGGAAAAACCATCTGTACAGATGAGATTAGTTTCATGAGGTAGACGGAGAAAGAATAAATAGCTGACAGTACAACAGACAATGGAGCTACACGTTTCCATCCTCTTAAAACTGACTTTAATAAGTCGAGATGAGAAAATAAAAGCACCTCAAAACAATTAACTACAAACGGTCCGTTATTAATGACCTAATTGATATGATTTCGAATTGATATTTGCAGCAAATTTTAATCACAGAGATAGTTTTACATAAATTGAGATAGTTTTATATAGACTAATGATGGAGGAATGAGTATGCATTCAATGAAGTGGACACAGCTACTGGAAACTTATGTGAAGAGTGAAAGCGTACACACATACGTTTGAATCTGAATTGCAAGCATGACTAAAGCGCATGCCATCTACACAATCAGAGACTGTTTTAATGTTATTAATATTGCTGAATTCAGTGCCCTGTTACTGTTAAACTCTAATTCAGTTGCTTTACTCAAAATTTATTTCTTCGTTGCGAATTTGCATATACGTTGAGTAGGCCATCCTTTTTCATGAATTTGTTCTTTATTCATTTGTTTTTCTTTTCGGGTACCAGATCACATAATGGAAGTTTTAAAACCGGTGTTAACAGAAGTATTAAAGTGAAGATGGCTTACAATAACTCTCGTATATTATACAATCGAAAACTTTTTTGACCGTTTAAACTAATTTTAAACTTAGTTCATACTGAGAAAAATTTAATTGTGATGATGAAGGATTATAGGTATATCTTACCTTGATTAGATCTATACAGTGCATCCAGTTAATGTTTATTTTCTGCTTGCAAAGTAGTCTTAAATTTTTGCACTTGAAAAGAAGAAGCTGATGGTTTAAATATTTGCATGTCAAACAGTGTTGTCGTTCAGTACAATAATATAAAAAAGTTCAGTCTCGTTTTAATAATCATTTGAAGAGGAGAAATCAAATATTCATGTTTTGCAAGTTAGTCGACTTTTAATACATAGCAATCTGCATAACTCGGCTATCAAAAATATAATCAAATAACATACTGACAGCTTTAGTCAAAAACACAAACCGCAAAAGCTTTTTTTTTCTAATTATGAAACTTAAGATAATAATAATAATAATAATAATAATAATAATAATAATAATAATAATAATAATAATAAACGGCAATGCGCATGTTGTTTTTTGTTGTTTTTGCATTTTTGCTTTTCCTTTTCACAGTTAGCAAGTACCTCCTTCTACAGTCATGAAGAATGAATATAAATTATTTATTATGAGTAATTGGAATATCATATTATTAGGTTAGATGGAAAATAACTTCTCAGAAAAAGTTTTCTGCTCATTTTGGTTGTAACCAAAGTATAATTACTATTTTAGACGTTTTAATAAAAGTATTTCTAGTATATTTAATGTGTGTATTCGCTTGCTTTATCATTAAGTTCAGAGATATATAAGCATGTTTTGCGTTTCTCATGGCATGCAATTTTGTTTCATAGAAGGTGAACTTTGTCAACTTAAGATTATTTCTCTACGTATTGATTGTGTTTGAGATCTTTTCATAAGTCATGCTGTTTAAGTTAGTATAAAAAAAATTTGATATGGCTGTTAAGATGGTGATATTTATGTCTTCATGTCTGTCGCTCAATCCCTCCATTAGTAATGCAATCTATCTCATACACTAAAGACACAAACTTGAAATTTTAGGATCACACACACACACACACACACACACACACACACACACATATATATATATATATATATATATATATATATATATATATATATATATATATATATATATATATACATATATATATATATATATATATATATATATAGAGAGAGAGAGAGAGAGAGAGAGAGAGAGAGAGAGAGAGAGAGAGAGAGAGAGAGAGAAAGGATCTCAAATGCGCAACGATTTAATATTGAATTTATGAAACAAGTTGAATAATATCCAGCCTTTGCGAGTCAAGGCTCGCAAAAGCTGGATATTATTCAACTAGTTTCATAAATTTAATATTAAATTGTTACCCATTTGAGATTCTTGTTATCACATAGCTTTTATTTCAGTGGAAATTATGTAGATTGATAGAAGAACGAATAATTTCGTTCATTCTGACAGACGGTGTGCCTTTCATTTGTTGTGCATAAAATAAAGTCCCAAACAAAGTTGAACTGGTAAAATTAGATTGTACTGTTTCACAAACTATAAATCAAAGAAAAAGCTTCCATCCGAATAAACAGAAAATTTTGTATGCACAAAATCATTTTTCAAAATAGAATTATAAATGCGATGTGATGCTGCCACATTGTTTTATGGTAAGCAGTCACTGTACAGCAGGCCGACAGTAGAATATACTTGTACCCTAAAATGTGTGTTTAAAAACGTTACATTGTTGCGATTTTCATGTGAAATAGGATTATCGAATGCAAAAGTCCCACATTTACTGCATTGCATTTGTGACCTGATATTTGTAGTGTTTGATTTGAAAAATAGACTGTAAAGAAGACGTCAACACATTTATTTTTGTATCGTATTTACATACCATATATGCTATGTAAAGATGCTGTGGTTGAACAAAGATCTGTCAGTTAGGAGACCCATTCATGTCCAGATTATTCTCCGAACAGAGGTGAGTTTGTTTACTTCATTAATTTAACATTTAAATCACGATGTATATACGGTGGATTCTATATCTATGTTACTGATATACCCACCCCACCCACCCAACCTGCTATCCATTAGTTGTATTCGTTATTATCGTTCTTGTCTTGTTGTTTTATGCCATTTTTCTTATGATAATATTGTTAAACATGACATAATGAACCCATGTGAGAGTAGCATATCCATATTGAGACAGCCGATACGATATTTCCTCAATTTCCATTTGCGAGTCGAGTTATAAAATGGCCGCCAAAAAATGTTCATTCATATCAATACATTCCAGAAGGCGGGTTTAAAAACGTTTTCCCACGGTCGCAGCCAATCATTAACGACAATAATGCACAATAATTTCATGATCTCATCTGGACCAATCAGAATCACATAAAGTGATATGCTCATATTTTATAATATTAAAAATATGAACCTGCACGCACTGTAGGCAAACACAACCGACTATATGATTTTTAATTTTCATTATAACGCTTGGGATGGGATCTTTTTGTGAAATAGTTATTGTTTGTTAAAATCTAAACATCTAATGTCTTGTATATGGAGATATGAAGTTGGTTTGTGTCATCTTCAGAGTCAGGCATGATTTGTTTAAAGTTTGTTTCATTAACCCAATAAAATTAGCTTCATTGTTTGAAAAATAGTCTAGAGTTTTGACCCATTTAAAATATTTCCTTTTGTACTTTTATGTAAATGATCTGGCGTTATAGATAATTTACTTTATCCATGCTGAAACTCTTATACAACTTAAATTATTACCAATTAACCTTCACTAAACGTGAACTTAGGATTAGTATGTGTTTACCATACAAATGAAAATGCAGAAAGCTCATCCATTTATTGTTTTGTGTGTATATGTATATGTGTGTGTTAGAGAGAGAGAGAGAGAGAGAGAGAGAGAGAGAGAGAGAGAGAGAGAGAGAGAGAGAGAGAGAGAGAGAGAGAGAGAGAGAGAGAGAGAGAGATTTGCAAACGTAAACTTTCAATCTGAAAATCTTTGAGATGACATCTATTATCCAATTACAAGAGTAATTAACTTGCTTTTCCACTGTTCTAAAACTGTCTATAAATGTGCTTTAGTTCCAGGAAAATACATTATTATGTATTTAAATTATGTTATTCTACGGGCGACTGCAGCTTATACTCTTTTATTATCACATACATTAAAGTGAAATCAGAAACATCTTTGATTACCAGTTCCATTTGTCTCGTGACCATATTACGTATCGTCGAATTCTAATTTTAGACTAGGAAAGCCTTACGTGCATTTGGTCGACTTGATACGTGATTTTCAGGATTTTTAGATCGAAAACAAGGTTAATGTTAACATATTGACGTTTTGAATCTAAACCGAAAGCAATGTAAAAGTTGCGAAAAATTTATGCAGTAGTGCTCAATACTAACTTTGATTCCGAACTATGGTAAACTACATCAAATCTTTAAAGGATTTTACAATAAAGTTGACACGATGGTGCTAAGACCTATACAGTTTTTACAACAAAGTGGACACGATGGAGATAAGATCTGTACCATTTTCACAACAAAATTAACACGATGGTGATAAGATCTGTACTGTTTTTACAACAAAGCTGACACGATGGTGGTAAGATCTGTTCCGTTTTCACCATAAAGCTGACACAATGGTGGTAAGATTTGTGCAGTTTGCACAACACAGTTGATATGATGGGGATAAGATCTGTACCATTTTCACAACAAAATTGACATGATGGTGATAAGATCTGTACCGTTATCACAACAAAGTTGACACAGTGGTGATAGAATCTGTGCCGTCCGTATGAAACACCGTGTAGCAAGAGATATTTTAGTAAATTTACTGTGTCAATGCCTCAGTTATCAATGACTAGATAATTAGGGGGGCCGAAATAAATTCCAAACTGAAGGTCATATCAGCACCATTTTCATTCGGATATTAGCACATAGTGTTAAAGTGTTTTAATGAATCAATAATGTTAGATCAGACGCAGTTTCATTCAGAGGAAGTAGCCATAAGAATATTTCAACATGGTCACCGATGAAACATTTTTTAAAGGTTAAAATATAATTTCAGCATAGACAAAGCTATATATTGTAAGACGTGTTTTAAGACCATCTGTTAGAAATAGTTGTCACAACAAGATTACTATGATTTCTACTGTCATAGCCATATTGGGAATGTCTACATCATTTTTAACAAAGACCAACTGCATATAAAAAGTCTTTAAGTGTAAACTCCATACCCATAACAAGCCTTGCAGAGAAAACAACCATTTCGATCTAACCATCAATGCTGGAAGCGTGGTAGCAAAATCACTTACAAGATGAGTGCTAAGATAACCATGTTAGATGTCAGTCTGGCATCATTTCAGTTTGGGCGCCCTTAATTGTGTGCGTGCGTGCGTGCGTGCGTGTGTAATTTCGATTTGTAATGTAGCTTCAACAAATCTTCATTCGTATCGCTACGATATCTGCATTTTGACAGTTCATAGTCATGCCTAGCACTAGGCCATCATGACGCAGATATGTAAAATCATGTCCCACCCACTCACATTATACTTACACCAGGCCATCCAATCATAACACTAATCTCTTATTGCACCATTTTTATCATTCTTTGGTTTGACTCGGACGGGATTAGAACCCGTGACCTCCCGCATCGGAGGCGGACGTTCTAACCACTTAGGCAACTGGAACAGTTCCTTTAATTGAAAATCATTTATCACTATGAGCATCCGTTTAGGAGATGTTGCTATAAAAAGATTTACTCTCTATAGCTGCCATTTTTAATGTTAGATCAGACGCAGTTTCATATAGGAAGATTATATGCAATTTCATTCAGGAGGAACAGCAAGAATAGGATTTTCAAGATATAAGATGTTAGAAGAGTGTACTGTTTTTATTTATGATTACGATGGAGCGACATTGAGATGACAATCGTCTCAGCATTTCATGAACAGCAACAATAACACACATGTGCTAACGGAAGGATAGACAGAAAGCAGATAAATAGAAAGACAAAGGACAGTTAGTATAGTATAAACATTTTTGGTCTTTGTTCAGCAGAGCGTCTGAAGTAAAATTACTCATTATTGGTACTGATCACAAAGACTAAATTTAAAGAGACATTGAAAACGATCCTTTTTTGCAATGATACAAATTTGTTTTCGCTCTAAATTTGTATTCTCAAACACGAAAGTAAACAGTGATATCAAAATAAAATAAATAAAAATGACACTTTCAATACATTTTAATGTCAAGTTTTTGAATAAATTATCGTACAAGAAAATGTACCAAACAAATCAATTTTTAATTTAAATAAAACAAATTTGTTTAAAAGAACCTTGACAGTTTTAACTTGCAGGGAAATTCCAAACTTTTAAAAATTAGTTGTCTTTAAACGAGATCAAAATCACCAAATCCTTTGAAAATCACCATGAAATACTTGATGGAAACTATCTTTAACCTCCTTGATATATCATCACTAACGTCATTGAAAATGCTTTGGTCAGTGTGATTGCTTTCCTCGATGCTTTTGGTCATGTCATTACTTTACTCATTGTCTTCATGTTTTGTAAAAAGAATTCGTATTAGAATGCAGTATTTTCAAAACATACTTCTAAGTTTTCGTTAACTTTTTACGATTTCATCATATAGAAACTTCATGTAAAATTCTTGCATTTTCGTTTCACGCTATTCATGGCAAGAAAATACTAACCTCTAGTTATGCTATTTCAATATACAAGTTCAAATGTGTCATGCAAATTTCCTGTACCGAAGTGTTTTCATTATCTCCAGTTCTTTTTTTCTTCATGGGGGATAATGCATTTTGAGGAGAAGCTTCAGGTAACGGTAAAATCGATTCTTCTTTTATCCGCTCGTTTTAAAGAGTAAGTAAACGTATTTTTAAGATATGACAAATTACGTAATCTGACAAAAGATATAGTGACGTAGTTTTACCATGACGTTCGACTCGTCTGTAACTATGACTCTTTTCTGAATGAGTCCATGGCCTTTTCATGGATTAAACGTGCAGCTCACTGGATCAGATTAGCGTTTAACATGGATCCAGAGCATTCTTTTTGGGAATATTTACCTGATATTGCTGTGATAGAGGTGTTTAAACACCTGGGAGACAGAGACCGCGTAAACATGGCTCTCGTCTGCAAAAACTGGAATCGTTTGCTCGGTACACCATGTCTGTGGAGATCCAGGCATTTTGATATGGCAGGATACCGAGCTCAAATAATTGGAACTCGTGCATGCAAATATGCTGAAAGATTTGGAAGTTACTTGAAGAGGTTGACCATTACATGTAGTCATCCGTCTTACCATACCTGTAAATATTTCCAAAAGGCAATGGAGGATATGATTAGTAGGCTGCAAAAGGCACAGCTTGAAGAATTTGAGATGGAGCGCCTGGAACTGGATAGGTTTTGGAAGTATGAATCTCCTCGAGAAAGGTTGATAAATTCATTTGTGCGCTTTTTCAAAACTCAGAAATCTCTTCAATACTTTGATATGTCCATGGGACAGTTTCCAGTTCCCGGTGGTTGCAGAATCCTGGAGGCCGTTGCGCATGGCTCTGGTGATAAAGTGTCAGATATGCTGATTGAAGACTTTTTTCACTCTCGCCTAGCTGTTTTTCAAGTGAGACGTTACATTACAAGCATTTCGAAATTTACAAACATCAAGTATCTAGCTCTGAATTACAATTGTTTGTCAGAAGATATCGTTGAAATATTTTCGAAAAATCTTGCCGGAAAACTGGAAGCGGTGAATATCAAGGTATACAGAAACGACCCTCATTTTCATCATATATCTGGATACGCTTGGCGGCTTCTAAAATCGGCCTGTCCCAGACTCCGTGTGGCCTTTTGGTTAGAGAGCATGGGGCACTCATCCGAGATAATCCCCATTCTGGTGAAGGATATTCCAGTTTGGGACATCCACCTATGGACGGGTTATGATGATGATGCCGAATGGCACCTGGCCCAGACTATTGACCATATTACAGATTCCTATGGTCACATTATAGGTAAGATAGTAAAATGTCAGTGTCTTCTAATTTTTATCTCATTCACAAGTCTATTACGTTATAATTGCTTTGTGAGATTAACAAGAAAGCAGAATAAAGGAAAATGTAAGATTAAAGCATGAAAAAAAGAAAGATTTTGACACTAATACTTTAGTGTGTGAATTCACCATTTCTGCAAATTGTTTGCTGTTGAAACAAAATCTCAATCGGCACACGCCAAATTCTCATGGGAACGGCTTTGCTCCGGGGACACATCTAATAATTCTGTCAATTAATATGGAAATACATTTTGAATGCAATTTATTAAACATCATAAAAAGCTAAATCTGTTTCTTCATCTTGAATATAGGAAATTTAGTTAGATCAACCCTACTTGTTAGCACTTACTGAAAAATTAGCGCTAGCAATTTAGATATTTTAACAAGAAAATTTAACATCTGCCATTTTTATTATTATTATTATTATTATTATTATTATTATTATTATTATTATTATTATTATTATTATTATTATTATTATTATTATTTAAGAAATTACAGTTTTAAAATGTGTATTATAGCATCGTTTCCGTTGTGTACTTAAAACTACAACTTGCATCAAATTTTCAACCTCCTAGTTCACTATGTTTACACTCTTGCAAAAGACAATTTCAGTGAAATAAAGAGAAGACCAAAATTCAATGTTTACTCACACTGCTATTTGAATCATCAGGTACAAACGAACATGACGTAATTGTATGACGATTTTACGGCTGGTCTGAAATACGACTCTTTAATTACATCTTAGAGGCCGTGTACGGCTTCTATGTAACGCAGCTCTTTACCGAGCTCCTTGAGGTACTGTATGTCTTGTCTGTAACACAGCTCTTTACGTAACCCTTCGAGGTTTTATGCGCTTTTACTGGAACACAGCTCTTTACATTGCTCCTCGAAGTTCTGTACGGATTGATTGGAAAGGCTTGTTAAATTGCTTTTTGAGAGATCAATATAAAACGTTTCAATCATACTGACGTCGTTGATCACTTTTTTTTCTCATTTAAATTATTTTCTTTATGTTTTGCCTCAATTCCTTATTTATCATAGTTTTATTATATTTTATAACAAAGGGGTATTCAGACGGAATGCACACTTAGATGTTTAGATGTTTTGTTCATAAATATATTTTATGCATCATGGATAATTATGTGTATCTGATTATTCATCTTCACGTTATTATTATGTTGTAAAGTGCTATAGTGCGTACAAAAGCCACGACATCGAATTTCAATGTATGCAAGTATCCGTCACATATTTCACTTTAGACAAAGTAATGTTATTTTGCACTAAGGTGCGGGAATCAACATAGGTGATCAATGGTTGGAACTAAGAGCAAAAAGAAAGTCAGGCTTTATTACAAAGATCGTAAACAACTCATGGTATAAATTTATTTCGACGATTTGTCCATGGGACTGAACTGTCAAACCAAAAAGTGACAAGATTTAAATCTAACCGGATTGTATTATCAACATTTTACAGACGAAGACGTTGAATCTCTAACTCGAGGTTCGAAACTTGGACAATTTATAAAAGTTAGGACCACAGAACTTTCAGATTTCTCTCTCTCTCTCTCTCTCTCTCTCTCTCTCTCTCTCTCTCTCTCTCTCTCTCTCTCTCTCTCTCTCTCTCTCTCTCTCTCTCTCAAATACATTTCCATGACACAGATGCACGATAGTTATTATAATTATTAAAGATGCGTAACTGTCATATCTGTTTTGAAGTTTTGAGCTTGAGTTTCGTGCTCAAACATTTTCTAGAATACCTGAACATGAAGAATGCCGATCTGCAACAGTTTTAACTTCTATTTAAGCGCCGTGAAGTTCAATAAACCATTAAGAGTTGATAGCGACTGTTAACTTTAAAACAGAACAGCTGCCGCTGAAAATCGAACTATGGACCTACTGCAGCAAAGTCAAGTATAAGTACCATTAGACGCAAAGCCCTAAAACTGGCAACAGTAGAACGCTCGGTCCTCAAAACTGACAGTATTGATCAACTCGCTCGCTTTTAACGTCCTCGCAACGGAAATGAAATTATGTGCATGCGCATTTCGTGTAAGGCAGAGTGAACAAACAACAAAAAGTAAATTCAAGCAGCTACAAAACTGACCAATTATATATAATCTTTAATGCAATTAAGGAAACAAAACATGTGCTATAAAAATTGTCTAGTATGGGTTTCAACAGTAACGAGTATGATGATCACTAACAAATAAAAACGAAAAATGAGAAATTCAATATGTGATACATGCATTTTTGTAAGATAGGTATCCACTGTGAAACAAATATTATTTAACATGTAAAGTTAAAGTAATAGTTGTATTTTGTAGATATGCTGTAACATTGTATTTTAGACAGGCATTGACATAAATACACTTTATATATTTTTCTCATTATCTACATGTGTAAATTATTATACAGTCAAACCTGCATTAGTAAGCGACTACAACATCATGTATACGAGATTCATGATATAAAATAAAATCATTACATGGTTACTCTCGTGCATAATTTAATTTCTTCAACAAAGGCTGGTTCATGTTAAAAATTTCACCAATCACTCGCACCTTTTTTGTGTGTGCATACATTCTTTCCGTTAACAAATGTTATCGGCATTCATGTTAAACCTTCTGCAATCTTCAAATCCTTAATTCTGATAACTCGTTCAACGAAAATACGTGCTCTAGACATTTGTCTTGAATTTTCATCTTGTGATATTTGACCTACAAAATAAAGGAATACGGATATATATTCTAATCGTGCTAACAAACTGATTTCTTTACATACTTGTTTACCTGGCAATTGGGAAGTGTCTTGCCAAAAACTCGTGATAGCGAAGATTAAATACCATCTAGCCAACTTAAAACACACACGCAAATATATATATATATATATATATATATATATATATATATATATATATATATATATATATATATATATATATATATATATATATATATAATATTACATGTTAAAGACGTTAGTGACTGCTTCATACGAGATTTTATGGATATGTTGAAAGAATTTTATGGTCTGTCTTGGTATCAGTTTTTTTCTTTGGCATGATTGAATGCATCACGCCTGAGACAAACTAGTTTTCAAGTTGATTAAAACTTTGATAACATTTTGACGGTCACTAAATTTGAAAGGTCATTATTTGTTTTGCCCTACGCAAAATTCGTATGTGCGAAAATTAATAAATATCCAATTTTAACACTTGCCAATGATCTCCTTCACGGATTGATCTATAACATCTTGTGATAAATTGTCGGCGTTCAAAACACACACCAACCTTTCCACTACGGTTCGCTGCTAGGGAATGACCTCCCGCGGTGTAATTTACCCAGTGTGGATAGAAAGAAGAATGCATATTTCTGCACAAGTATATTGAAGAAATGCACACAACGAGTCCCCTTTCAATGAACAAATATAAAAACATAATTTAAAATGAAAAGAAATCAATTACTTGGTTACAAAAAAAAAGGAAAAATGTACTAACATGTACTCAAATAAAGAAAACAATACAAATTTATTTTACTATTATGATTTCTGGTCTGTGACAGAATTCTATTCGTCATTGCCTACGAGATGTGACCTTTGAGTGCAACGATGAGAGACATCATCACCTATTTTATGCGGACATCGAGTCTTCCATTCGTCCCTGCTCTGCCAACCTTTGTCTAGTTGTCTGGACCTGGACCCTTGTCAGCCGAACTCTGATTTAACAATCGTCTAGACATAGACTTCGGCTCAGAATTCGTTCTGGTCCTGGGATTGGTTCAGGGATTTCCAGGGAATACTAGGAGAGTTCAGGAAAGCTGTTTTCCTTTTGTTCTTTCTTATTCGTTTCCAACGAACATCGCGTATAGTCTGTCTCCTATCTGAGACAACTATCCGGCCCCTTACTCAATAAAGAAAACGTACTTCTTACGAATTCGGAGTCCCCTCTAACTGTTCTAAAGAAATATTGAAGACTGAAGAATTTCTACAAAGCAAAACATGGAATTCCTTACAAAGTTGCGCCTATAAATTACTATTAACCAATCAGATAAGACTGTTTCCTAAATCTTATACGTAGAGTTTTTTATTGTCAAGACAGCTAATCATGCTGTAATTAACGTTGCGTTGAACAATCACTTATTGCCAAGCTTCCCCCTTTAACCGGTTGAGTTTGGAAAAGGGTCTTATGTCATTCCCTTGTACCATAGCATATGACTCGGTCAAGTTTCGTCGCGTGGAACGAATTTTCTTTTGACGTTCAGAGATGAAATGAAAATAATCATCTGTCTCTAGCCATTTCTATTTTAATTAAGTCGACTTTTATACAATTCCTTTAACCAATGCTTCTAAGAGTTTTCAAAATTCGACACATCATACATCTCGTATCGTATCATCACAACCAATTCTTTGGCACCAAACTGTCTGTCAGCAAGTGACCTTTAAATATAGACGTATATAATTCCAAAATATGTCCATTTTGCGGATTTATTAACGACTGGATTTGTTGAAATACTCTTCTTAGAGTCAGTGTCTCTGGAACTGGACAACAATCATGAGATGGTGGATGAAAGTCTGTACCGTCTGGTCAGTAGATGCAAGATATTGGGAGCGCTGAACATCAACGCAATTATTCTAACCAGTACAGTGGAAATTATCTGCCAGATGCAGTTGGAAAACAAAATAAGTAAGTTTTTTAATTTTTTTTCTTCTGTTTTGTATGTCATTGCGTTGGCATGTTTTTTGTCTTATTTCCATCCTAAAGAAAGCATACATTTCCAGGTATACGTGGGTGATTCAGCGTCTCTGGCCATGCCAGGATTTCGTATTGCATTGGGTTTAAACTCAGTAATAAAAACACTTGAAAGTTCGTAAAAAGGTGAAAGTCTGTACAAAGCACAAAATAAAAATAGAATATTATCAAATGTTTGTGAGAAAATTAAATATTTCCCAAAAAACTCTCATTTATTATTATTATTATTATTATTATTATTATTATTATTATTATTATTATTATTATTATTATTATTAGTAGTAGTAGTAGTAGTAGTAGTAGTAGTAGTAGTAGTAGTAGTAGTAGTAGTAGTAGTAGTAGTATAACAGAGACTACAGTTTTAATAGTTAGAAGTATGAAATAAACCAAATAGTTCAATCTGGAATTAAAAAATGGCGCAGTCTTTCTGTACCAGCCACCTTGGATGATTTCAATTGTGGTGTGTCCTGAGGAAGTTGATTGTTTCGGAAAATAAAAGTATAAATGGAAGCAAATCATTAGAAAATATGGGGTACCGAGTGGCTGAGTGGTCTAAAGCGCTCTATTTAGTTACGGATCGTTGCCATCTCACCTCTGTCTGCGTGGGTTCGAGTCTAAGATTCGGCCAATGTGGATATGTGAGAAAGCTTGCCAGTAGCTTCTCGTGGGTCGGTTGTTCTTTCCGCGGATTTCCCGGTTTCTTCCTCTACCATTAATACTGGCCGCCATGTATAGCCTATCGAGTGCTGAAAAATGACGTTAACCCCCACAACAACAACTAGAAAATATGTCACTCGCTTATAAGACGAATCCAGCTGCAAAATACATAGACCCAGATATGCTATCACATCTTCATCCGGTATGATCTGGATCTATATAGTATGTTACAATTACACGGTAGAATAAACAACATAGACAAAGATCTGCCGGCTCGTTATGCGACGTCAGATCAGAGTCAATGTTATTTGCAGATGTAATCGACTTAGAAAGGTAATAATTAGTCAGATAAATCAGACTCCCAAAATATGTGTTGATACAAATGGATGATTTGTTGATCTGATCTGACATGTTCATTAAGTTGTGCAATTCTGATGCATTCAAATCTTTCTGTAACACTCCCGCGTACATTTTAGACACTTATCTGTGTTTGGTAAGAGCCATATTTAGCGCGAAATTCAAAATGGCTACAGAGTTGTGCTATTCCACGTTGATTTAAAAGTCGTTAAACATAGGATTAGATCCGGAAATATTACGTTCATGTTGCCAAAAGACAAAAGTTCAATAGACGCGAGAAATATTCTCACGTGACAAACATGTACACCATTATTATCAGGATAGGTTTGTCTGCAAACGTTTCCTAGATTTTATGAATAGATGCTATCATACCCACAAATAGTCAAGCAGTATCAACACAAATTTAAGGTATGATTTATCGGAATAAGATATTATTGGCACTATCAATAGGACTCTCGACAAATGATGATTCCCTTAACCGCAGTGAATGGTCTGCCTCAACCAGATGCGGAAAGTTTCATTTAACCTTCCCTAGAAAGTTAGTTTTGTCTCACTGTTGAACTAATTTCAGGTCTATTTTTTTATACTATTTATTGTATGAGTAGCAAGCGGTATTGATATAACTTACTTAAAAAGAGACATATTTAGATCGAAAGTTTTACCTTTCAAAAAAGCATTAATAATACTCCACTCTTTCTTCATTTCTACGCACTTGTCAGAGACTGAATAGTCATACTTAATAGACATAATGCACACATTAAGATTCATCGCAACAGTAATAGGCAAATTCACACATTCTGAAATAAGGGAGAAATTAACTGTGAAAGGATAATCACGCTGTCCGGTCTGTCTAAATGTTTTTTTGAAAGAGCAAGAGGAAGGGTTAACAGACCACGTTTTACAGCCGTTCATTTTTAAAAATAAAGCTTCCCACAAAATTGAAAATACAAGGTCAATAACGCTAAACCGAGACTTCTAACCGACCGCTGTTTCTAACCGGGGTAACTCATTTTTGTTATTTTATCTTTTGACGCTTGTATTTTCAAATTTTTATGCGTGATTGTTTAAAGACCCCGAAACACTCACTGTTGGTCGTCCCCTCTCTGCTTGCCGTGTGGCTTAATTAAATCAATTATATCACTAATAGCGCTAACCAAGGAATCTCACACAGCTAAACTAGCTTGACAGCAACTAGAGGCAATTAAAAAATATCTCCACATCCGTGTTTATGTCAAGCAACAATTACAAGCGCGTCAGTAGTCTCAGGTGGAATGTACAGAAGGTACAGAACAGTTATTTAAACCGGTTACAAAGGCTACCGAAGATCTTCATTCCAAGTTGAGGAAAACTGTTAAAGCAACGAGAAAAATAGCAAAGAGAACTAAAAAATTAAAAAAGATTTTATGAGAAATAAAAGGAGAAATAGCTGTTGATCAACCAATGCAATAAATACTTGAAGGAATTGCCGAAATAGATGAAATAAAGAATCATATACCAGTACCAGTACCAGTACCATTACCAGTACCAGTACCAGTACCATTACCATTACCATTACCAGTACCAGTACCATTACCAGTACCAGTACCATTACCATTACCAGTAGCAGTACCAGTACCATAATCAGTACCAGTACCAGTACCAGTACCATTACCATTACCAGTACCAGTGCCAGTACCATTACCAGTACCAGTACCAGTACCAGTACAAGTACAAGAATCAATACCAGTACCAGTACCAGTACCAGAATAAGAACAAGCAAGAGTCAGAACTATAGTGATTGATAAATTTACCGAAGAAAGTATTAACCATATCAAACAACTTAACAGCATGAAGGAATTATATGAGTTTGAGAGTTTTGATTATAGAGAAAGAGTTTTAAAACCCGAGGACGCTGATTAGGTTGTGAGTCATGAAAACTGGTACAAATGGATATAGCACATACACTACGAAGTTGATCAGGTTCAAAATAGTGATATAAAATATATTGCATTCATCAACGGAATAGATGGGTATTTTGCCTGGTTACAAAACGACAATTACAACAACCAGTCAAAACAACGTGTGAGGAAGAAGAAGAATGGCAATATGCAAGTTCTGCCTCAACCACTGCTACAATAACCACAATAACGTCCTTGCCGATATTGAACGACCCGAATTCTGATTGGTGGAAGACGAGCCGGTAATATTTCCCAGAAATCATTAATGAAGCAGCTGATATTTATCAGAAATTAGTTGCAGGAGGTATCATGGACATTAATGTTCATTGGTCCCTGTTTGATGAAAACGTTGATGATTACCACAGTGATTGATGCAATTAGATCAGTCAATAGAATAATAATATGATCATAGATAATTCTCAACGAGGACCTGTTATGGTCAGGGTGATAACCAACCTATAAAGCAATCTACTGAGATGGACTCGGTGATGTTGTTCAGGTTCTAATCAGAAGGATAGGCTCAAAAGTAATACCGATTGCAAAGCAATTATCAATGAAAGCCATTGACGTTGTTCGTGATAAAGATATTGGTGCTGTCGATGATATTGCTAGTAAAGCATTCTCGGCAATCAAGGATAGGCTATCACGATTAATACGCAGATTGTCAGCTGTCAGACCGCAACCAGTAAAATTGCCTAGCACCGAAGTTATGCCTGCCTGCAAATGTTAATAAAATAATAAATCAATCAGAAAAGAAAAATATATAACTGCTAGTCTGATAACAGGTAGTGAGTGGTCTTCGTGTTAAACGATAACAAGTATAATAAAATGTTCAAGTGTGTATCTGATCCTGCATTCGAAATGGATACCTCAGTCTTCAAAGATAAATCAGTACGTGATTATCAACATTATTTGTATGATGCGCGAGAGCCAAGTCAACGTGGGCGAAATGAGCTGCAAGTTCAGGATACAAGCAGTTATTTTTTTACCTGTTGAAACTTTTATTGAAGTAGAAGGTGAAATTCTAAAAACAGATGATACTCAATATGGAGCTGATGTTCGAGTTGGTTTTATTAATAATGGCATCATAACGTTGTTCAACAGTGCTCCATATAGCATCGACGGAAGAAACATTGAATCATGCCTGGAAAACATCAACGTTGCCACGACGATATTGGGTCTAGCAAGATAGTCCGATAATTATTCAAGATCAGCTGATCCATCAATGATGTTTGTAAAGGATACTTCTGACAACGCTGACAACAGAGGTTATAGTATAAGACGACCAAGAAACAATGCCGACACAGCCGACACCACTAATCCGTAACTCAACTTAGGATTCTCAGCGCGTCGATCAATGCTGAAAGATGGAAGAATATTTTCATGCGCAATTCCACTGTCTCATATCTTCTGATTTTGCAGGAATGCGAGAAAGGTCATTTTCGGAGCCAAGCATACAATTGTACTCGTACGAAAGGCTACCGACGATGACGATATCTGGCGCCCTATCGGTGATGCTGGTAGAGTAATGCTGACAAAACTGTCATTTTGGATGTCAATAATGTTACCATCACTCGCTAAAGAATAACGGCTGCTCTTTTTATGGATTCGGGTTTTAAATCAACATTATCATGGTTGACTATGACCATAGATAGTGTTCAAAGTACCAATAATCGTTTATTCACATGGCAGATAACCAGATGTTTTTGCGACGCGACATATATTTCGTTGCTTTCCAAATTACGGAACGAGTAAACTCACAAGCACACAGTATAATGATATTTGACATGCTTGGTATTATTGAAGTTTCACTGAGAATAAATGAACATCAAGAACCAGATGAAGATACATTGCTGCATTTTGATAACAATCATGGTGCTTGTGAATGTCATCGTTTGATGACAAACATGGAACGTGATCAAAATGTTTAACTATATTTTTTAAATGCTGTATCGGATTAATTACTTTTCGATGGAACACCTGGATTTATTTAGAATCAGGGGTGTCAAACTCAATCGCTCAGCGGGCCAAAACTCAAATCCCACGGTAAGGTTGCGGGCCGAACAGGATAAACATTCAATAAGCGGAAAATTAAACTTTTTTAAAACATTAATATAAATTAAAATAGAAAAAAGTTTTAATAATAAAATATCATTGGCATACCCATTTTCGCTTTTATGCCAATTTATCAGAGCTGGATGTTTTGCGTCAATTCTTGGCTACAAGTTCGTTTATGTTGGGAGTAATGTTCTGTGTCATTGAGATTCTCATGATGGTCTGCAAGTGTTCATCAGTGAGACGACTCCTGCGTGATGTTTTGTTAATCTTCATCACAGAAAACAGCTTCTCACACAGATATGTGCTACCAAACATGCTCAAGCATCGAGCCGCATGTAGACGAAGCTGGGGCATCTCTTCAGGAATGAAACGAGTGAACTGTGCAGGCCCCACAGTGTCGTATTTTGCCTTTAGTGTCCCATTACACTGCAGCTCTATTAGCTCCATCTGCAAATTTACAGGTGCAGTGTCCATGTCTATGGCAAATGGGTTACGAAACAGCTCGAAATTACTTTTCTGTGCTTCAAAGTCACTAAAGCGCCATGCGAACTCGGCGCGAAGTAAGCTAAGTTTTTCAGCAAAGTGTGCATTGGGAAATACCATAGCGTTGACTTGGTTCAACATTGCTTGGCAACAAGAAAAGTGAGACAAATTGCTATGGTGCATTTGTGTCTCCCATAGGCGCAGCTTCACTTGAAATGCCTTCACTGCATCATGCATATCAGTGATCAAGTGGTCCCGTCCCTGGAGCTGCGGGTTCAAGTCGTTGAGATGAGAGGTTATATCAGAATCAACGCCAACTCACGTTTCCACTTTTTATCCCGAAAAACTGTGGAGTCTTTTCCTTTGCTGTCCATAAATTGACAGATTTCCTCGATCAGCTGGAAAAATCTACTAAGAACTTTTCCCCGACTTAGCCACCGCACCTCTGTATGATAAGGCATGTCGCCGAACTCTGAGTTTATTTCCTGCAAAAAAAGACTGAAATTGGCGGTGACTTAAACCTTTAGCTCTGATAAAGTTGACGGTTTGTGTTACAGTGCTCATTACACCTTCCATGTTGAGGACTTTACCACACAGCGATCCTTGGTGTATGATGCAGTGATATCTATCAATTCACCGGTACAGTTCTCCTGCATCTTTAACCGCATCCTTCCAACTAGTCAACTTTTTTTGCCGCACATCACCGGTGCTCCATCTGTTGTAAGTGCAACAAGTTTGTTCCAAGGCAGGTTCATGTTGGTGAAACGTTCACATACGTTGTCAAAAATGTCTTTTCCTGTCGTTGTCCCATGCATGGATTTCATGTCCAATATTTCTTCTGTAACATTCAAATTGGAGTCCACTCCACGGATGAAGATGGCGAGCTGTGCAGTGTCAGTCGTGTCATTGCTTTCATCGATAGCAAGGGAGAATGCAACAAAGTCTTCGCCTTTTTCGATCAGCTGTGTTTTCACATCAGTGGCCATCTCACAAACCCGATCAGCAACCGTACTTCTGCTAAGGCTTACATTTGCAAAAATTTGCTTTTTGTCTGAACACAAGACGTCACACTTTCATCATGCAGCGCTTCAGAAACTCTCCTTCTGAAATGGTCGGCCTGATTTTGCGATCTCCTCCGCCACAATAAAACTTGCTTTCACAGCAGCTTCAGTTTGTGATTCTGCTTTGGTGATAAACGTCTGCTGTGATGTTAGATTCCTCTTCAATTCTTTTATCTTCTGTAGCTTCTGCTCTGCATTCAAGCTTTCTAACTGTCTTGATGTTTAGTCTCGTAGTGCCGTCTCAGATTATATTCCTTCATCACAGCCACATTATCTCCACAAATTAGACACACAGGTTTACCGCCAATATCAGTAAACATATATTCAGCTTCCCAGCGGCTTTGAAAGGCTCTGTTTTCAGAATCAACTTTTCTCTTGGCCATTTTTATGGCTTGCTTTGATTTAAAAAAATATTGTGCATCTACCGACAGACGCTTGATTGATATCACGTTAGTCGTAGAGGGAAAAGGTGATGTAATATGTAATATCCGGTCACTATACCACTTTCATTTCTTATGCGCCAATCCAAAACGAGCAACTGCACGTTGCTAGGTTACTGTAACGACGAACATCCCACTCACTACACAACTTTTATTTTCGCTTATTCTGATCGAAGCGAGAACGCTATCAGGTAGCCTATCGTTCGGCAAGGCTGCTAATTAGGGAATTTGATTTGCACTTTATATCGCAGGGCCATTAAAAAATATTTTTGCCTAAAATTCTTTATAGGGCAGGATATAATTGTACGCATATCAAGACCTCTCGGGCCTGATATAATTGTACGCCGGGCCTGATGTGGCCCGCGGGCCTTGAGTTTGACACATGTGATTTAGATAATCAATCTGTCGATGATATACACGTTTGAGCTCGTGACACAAAAGGAGCTGTTGATGATTACAGAGTAATCGCTGTTATACTCTCAGACTGCTTGAAGGTGTTGGTGCTTTTCAATGCTTCATAAAGGTGTTGTTGGACGAATGAGAGTCATTGATGTCCCATTGTAAAACGTAATTAAATCGCTCACGATATTATAATGTCATATCATTATGTTAGTGTTACTCTGACTACTGGTAAAGATTGTACTATCGTTGTACTATGATGGCAAGAATGAATTATTGTTCATTACGCATTACGATTTCGTGAAAGATAAAAAGGTAATAGTATATCGAGTTCTCTTCATTAGAGCATTATTTTATTTCGGGGAAAAAGCGCAGATTTTCAGATATTGGAAGAATTCCTCAACTCGTATTTTTTTATAAAAAAAATCTAAATAGTTGCCATTCATTCCATTTTTTAAAATTTATTATATTTACTTCTAAACTCATTATGTGCTGTGAATGGCTAGCTGTACGCTCTTGCTAGGTGTATTAGGGTCTAGATAGTGCAAAATAGCAAGAGGAGGTTTACATAGCACACAGCAATTTAAAATTTAACCAAAACACACAAACACACACCGAAACAGTAAAAAAGTCACATGATAGCCGTAAGTTAAGAAATTTGACATAGGCCAAATATCATTTTCCACCTAAGCATGAATTGCTTACAGATAATGAGATAGTCATCAATACTGCAACCATGCTATCCATCAAACATGAAAATATTAATGTATTTACTTATTAGTATCCGACTCTCTTCACTGAACGAAATAATAGCAAGACTGTAGAGTTAGAAGGCAATCCAGAACGGAGAACGCCATTATACCAGGCCTAAACCTGGATGCCATTCGTCATATCTATGGCTGAATTTTAAATAAATAACATACAGTGGTACCACAAAAATTGATATGTGTAGCAGGAAGGCAAGAAATATTACAATCTTAAAACTTTTCATCAAACTTTTCAATCATTTATAAATAACAAAAACTTGTGCATCGAAAAT